>JAJOOR010037168.1:0-10826 GCA_036250505.1 Solanum acaule | reverse complement strand
TAAATCATGCTAAAATAAGTTTAATAAGTATTAGTTACATGACTAAATATTAAAGGAAATTAAAATTAGATTATGTATTTTAATTGTCTAAACCAATATAAAACTAAAGAACAAATATTCAATATTATTGTCATTCTTAGTGTTAAATTGATTTTCTTTTTGCATTAATATTAATTTGATTTTGATTTAAGCTTTATTATAAATATTAACATCTATGGACTATAATCTTTATTGGATCATTCATAATTTTAAGTTTCAAACTTGAAATAATATATTAAAAGATAAAAACTATGGAAAAGTATAAGAAATATTTAAAAATTATATCAAAGTAAATATTTTTATGTATAAAATAAAATTTTAAAATTATCTATATAATGTAGGGTTTTTTTTTTCGATTTGCGGTTGGCTCGGTTTTCGGTTCGATTTTGTACACCCTACTTACAAGAATCCTCTCTATGTTGCATGTTTTGAAGTCCAAATTTGGGAATGAGCATGACAACCAAAAACTATGAATAAAGAGAAGGGAAGATTGAGGAAGAAGTTACTCTTTAAGTTTCCTTGAAGAAAGTTCTTATCAATGATCCAACTTGATCTAATAATCTATACCATATTAATTATTTATCTTCAATGATTTGGAAATCCTATCAAACACTGTAAACTAATTAAAGGATTCCCAATTCAAATCAAAGCTATCCATGTTTGTTTTAACATATCTTCAATCTTCATACATCTCCTTCCCCTTCTTTATTGGTATCATTTTCTCCACCATTCTTCTCATTAGCCCGTTTCTTCCAAAACATCATATGTAAACCTCTTCTCTCCAAAATCTTCTCAATTTCCTCAATTGGAAGCCCCTTAGTTTCTGGAACACAAATCAGGACAAAAAACAGGGCTACAACAGCGATAACTCCAAATACAAGGAAGGTTCATGATGTTCCAATGGCATGTGTCAATGTCAAAAAGGATAGTGCTACAACAAGGTTTGAAATCCAGTTTGCTGTTGCAGCTATTCCTCCACAAACCCCTCGTAATCTTAAAGGGTATATCTCTGAGTTAACAATCCATGGAACGGTACCCATTCCCGGAGAGAAGAAAAGGATGTATAACGCTAGCCCGAGTAGGGCTAGCCATCCATATCTACTAGGGCATCCTCTTGTGTACCATAAACTATCTTGATCATGACAAGCATCCTTAATAGTATCATTAGACATGAGACATGCCCCAGGCAGCAACTACAAAAAGAAAAAATTAAACAAACTTGTGTTAAGTTTACACTGTATTGAATATCAAGATTTTTAGCATAGAAAATATTCATGTTTCACTTGACACGCTCCTTAAAAAGTAATTGATAAGCATATTTTATCACCCTTTATGTTCCTTGTTTTCGAAAATGAATAGTACTTAATTATAAGGATAAAATAGGTATAAAAAGATTAATTATTTCTTGATTTTCCAAACTGGACAAATAAAAGTGAATATATATTTTTAGTACAGTGGACAAAGTAAAACTGGACGGAGGAAGTAGCATATTAGGGGTCATTATTACCTTATTTTGAAGTGAAGCACAGAAGCCACAACTAGGAGAAGCTTTAAGACACCTAGTACAATCCCAAGAACTAGCAGAAGCAGCATCATGGTGAGCAGGACAAGTGAAATTTGCTGCAAAGTGAGATGTCTCCACCATACTAACTGCTGGTGAAGTTGAAGTAGCCTCATAGAACACTGCTGATAGAAACCCCAGAGAAATCACAACACCACACAAGCTTATTATAAGAAGCTTCTTCCTTCCAGTCCTGTCTATAAAATATATGCTCACAATCGAGCCAAAAGCGTTTATCCCCGCTGTAACAACTGATAGAAGGAGAGCTGTCCGATTCGAGGCAATTCCAGCCAGCTGAATGATAGTAGGACTGTAATACATGACAGTATTTATGCCTACAAATTGTTGGAAGATTTGGAGACCAACTCCAGCTATTAGTCCACGACGAACTGTTTTCGTCTGGTATAGTTTGAAGAGGTTGATGTTTTCAGATACTTTGTTTTCTTCAATTTCTTTGTCTACTAATTCTTTAAGAGCTTGAATTTCGACCTCAACTTGCTCAGCTGAATATATCTTCCTTAGTATTGTCTTAGCTTCCTCTTGCCTCCCCTGTTTTTATCAAGAAAACATTGTGATTAGTGGAATACTAGTTAAATACTAATCAAATTTAACTAGTATATCTTGGAAAATAAAGTGGATGATCTGCTACAACAATTGTATTGACCTTGCGATAAAGCCAACGAGGCGATTCAGGAAGAAGAAGCATTAATATGAACTGAAGGAGGGCTGGCAATCCTGCTACTCCAAGCATCCATCTCCAGGTGCCTGGTGCCTACAGTAAAAAAACAAGCTTCAATTAACATCGCATGCATGTTTTACGCCTTAAATTGTCTTCCCTATACGCACCAGAAACAGTTACTAATAAGTTTCTTAGAAATGTTTAAAGTAACTTATACAATATGTTGTTCCAGAGTTATGACTTTTGTAGGCCGAACAGCAAAACAGAACACCCCTCTTCGCACCAGATTGTGTTCCTGGCCACTAAAGGGGTTTCAAAATATGAAAGAAGTAAACACACGAAGAAGTCATAGAAGGTTTAACATATACTATATATACATAAAGAACGATTTTAGCCATGTATAAACAGTGTAATGTAATTTCTTGTGAAGGAGATGAACTGAACCCCCTCGGCCCTACTTGGCTCCACGCTGGTTCTCAGTTGGAACAAGTATATATACCTTGGTGAAAGCGAGGTTAATAAGATAGGACAAGAATTGTCCTCCAGTGATGAGAAATCCATTGGTACTAACAAGGGCACCTCTAATTTTAGCAGGAGAAGCCTCTGATATGTATAAAGGAGCAGTCATTGATGCCATACCAACACCAAGTCCAACAAAGACTCTACCAACTATGAGAAGTGCTGAATTCATTGCTGATGCCATAATCACAGCTCCAACAAAGAAGAGGAAATTAGCAATGAGTATAGTACTTTTCCTCCCAAATTTGTCATTAAGCCAACCACCAATTGCTGCACCTATGATTGCTCCAGCAACTGCCATGCTCACTAAAGATTCCTATACAAGCCATTAGCAAGTTAATAAATACATAGCACGTGTTGTTGTGTTTAGAGATGCTTCTGGTGATTTTTTGTGTGCATCAAACTAATATGTATTCAAGATATTGACTAAAATCTGTGTGCATAATATGGTGATTGAGACTGATGCAACCATTACCAAACTGATCATGATATAAGAGGTGTTTACACCGTGTGCTTGCTTTTGATATAATAATAAGGAAAAATATTATTTTTTCTCTACTATCACTATAACAAAAGAGACATTTAGTAACAATAGATTTTCCTTCTAGCTGCAATATTTATTGCCACAAAAATAAATTTTTTTCTCCAAATATAAATATGCTGTCATTTTTTTATTGAATGGATATAATGAAGAGAAAAGACATAAATTTCATCTTGAACTTGTATCGAAAAGTCACTTACACGCTTAAACTATCATATGACCTATTACACACTTTTACTATTCAAAAGTGAATTTATTTGCCCCTTAAAACTGACGTGGCAAAGAAATAAAATAAAAATAAAAACTAAACGCGTTAGCTAAAAATAAAAATAAAAATAATAATTAGAATCATTTTTTAACCCCCAGCCTCCTCCTCCCCACCCCTACCCCCACACCTCTTCTTCTTCACACTTATTCTTCTTTTTCACATCTCTTCTTCTTCATTCTTTATACATCACAATCTCATAACATAACTTTTCTTTTTGATTAGCAATTAGGTTAATTCTCATAGATTTGTTAGTGAATAATTGTATTTTGTGATAATATTTACTAAAGGAAGAATCTAAAAGAATTTTGGATAAACCTAAACAAATAAATCCTTAAGTTATGTTTAGATGATTTTGGTTGATTGTTTCTATCTTTTCTATTTTTTGACTTGGTTAAAGAAATTTTGGGTGTTAATCAATTTTTGGGCTTGGTTGTAATTGCAGCTTTATGGGTATGGTGGTTCTAGGTAATGGATGAAAAAAAAGAAGAGGAAATTGAAGGTGGTGAAGAAGATTAATCATGAATTTGGTGAAGATGACAATTTTATGAGTGTGGTGGCACTGGGTAACGATTTTGAAAAAAAAAGAGTGGAAATTGAAGATGGTGAAGAAGAAAAAAATTATATTGGAAATGGTGATGGTGATATTTAGTGGTGGATGACAAAGAAGAAGAAGAATTGAAGTTGATATGGTGGTGGTGAAGAACAAAGAATCAATAGTGAATAAGGTAGCCAGATATGATTTTTTCCGTGAGATAAGAGATGGAAAGAGTGAGTGAGATTTTATGATGAAGAAGGTATAATTATTAGAGAATTTTAATAATTAATTAGAGATTAATTAGTGTAAAATATTGTTAGCGAGAAAAGTAATTAATAAAGAAAAGAAAACAAAAAAATTATAATTTCTGACATGGCGCTGACGTAGCGCTGATGTGGTGGCGAGTGTATTACACCACACCCTGTGAGAGTGGTGTTACACGTCTCAGGGTGGTATTAAATTCACTTTTGAATAGTAAATGTGTGTAATATGTCATCATGATAGTTTAAGCGTGTAAATGACTTTTCGATATAAATTCGAGGGAAATTTATGTCTTTTTCCTATAATAAAATGTAAAAATGCCAATGTTTTTTCTCTAAGTAGATCATGTGAACACAAATTGAACAACCAAAGCTAAAATTTGTGGGGAGAGTTAGAGGGTACGGTGTGGTTTGGGAAAAATCAAATAAATTTAACTACTCAATGAAATGATTATTATTTTTTTTAGAAAAAAAAAACATGGGAAGGTATAAAATTAGGAATCTACATGATTCAAGGTTGATACTGGTTCCAATCAAAATCTAGTGGAAAAGGAGTGGGTCCCACCAACACCTTTATTCTTGTGACTTGTGACATATGTAGTTCATAATTTTGCAGAGTGGAAAAAGCCAAACAAAAACAACTTTTCGGATATGGTACACATGGCATGTGCCTAAACTCACAACTTAAAATGATAGAAATTTGCATTTTTAATCTAATTTATGGAAGGGTCCCCAAAAATAACCAGAAAAACTTATCTAAAACCATAAAATTTTACTCATAATAAGCAACAATAGATACTTCCCAGCCCCATTCAATTTTATGTGGTTTTGTTTAACTATTTTTAAAACTATGTAGTTTAAAATAAATTTGTATTTTTAATTTCAATTTATACGAAAGTATTTAACTGGATACAAAACTTAAAAGAAAGAAAAAAGGTTATTTAAACTTGTAATTTAGAATAAGCTATTAAATTTTTTGTGAGTACAAATCTTTTATTGAAAGTAAAAAAGAAAGTTTGAAGTTAATTGTTATTAATACATATGATAAGATACTAATTTTTTTAAATTAACTAAAAAGAAAAAATTATCACACAGATTTAAATGAAGGAATAATATAATCAACAATTTTTGTGTGATTATTAATGATGAATAAAAAATTTAAAATTAAATTATTTTTAAATAAAAGAATATAACAATCTTTAAGAATATACTAAATACAAACTACGTCATATAAATTGAAAAAGGGAAAAATTATAATTTAAGAAAAGTAAACATATATTTGTAGATATAATTACTTCAAGGTGACTAGCAAAAACTAAAAATAAATAAGGATAATAGTTGTGTGCAAACAAACCTGTAAGACGGTGTTTCTATCAACATCCTTGAAGTCATCTCTAATGTAAAGTAGAGCTCCTGATATCACTCCTATACAACATCACATTCAATAATTAAGCTATATAATATTGGTCAAAATTATTTTATATAGACTTCTTTGTGATATAGTATTTGTTTTTATTATATTTTGAATAGCATTAGTCAAAATTATGATACCAACTTTGTCAAGTGACGTATCCTCAACACAATAAGGTGTTGTAGAAAATTAGTGATATTCAACGTCTTGAAAGAATTAAGCCTTTAATCAGAGTTATGATTCCAACTTTAATTTGTTAAATGACGGAGGTACGTATACTTGAAAGGATGTCAATTCTCTCTTCGTCAAAACTTACACTGTGCAACTATATAAATATATAACTCTTTAATTTTTATGTAATTTTACTTTTTTACATTTTGATATATCTTAGTCAAAATTGTGACTATGCCACTACTACTATTATCAGGGGCGTAGCTATGATGTTGTTAGGGTTTTCACCATTATTTGAAAATTATATTGTATATATAAGTAAAATAATATACGAAGTGATTAAATGACATATTTTCGACACAATAAGGTATTGTAGACTAGTGGTATTCGATGCCTGGAAAGAACCAAGTCTTTTAAGTGTTTGTGTACCATTTCTAAATATCTTGGTAGAATTTCTGGCTCCCCCGCTGCCTAAGTTCAATTAATTTGTAAATAGAGAGTGGGGTACCTGTATCATAGCCAAATAGAAGGCCACCAATTCCAGCAGAAAAAGCAAGACGAAGAACATAAGGATTCTTCCATGAAAGAGCTAAACATTCTTTAAAAGCTGTTGTATCTGTTCTCTGAGCTACTCCTCCTTCCATCTCCACTCAAATTAATTAAATCAACTTTTATAATTTCAATTTAAACACAAACAAGTGAAAAGAAATAGGAAACTAGAAAGTAGTAGAAGAAGATAAATAATACTAAATTAATAATAAAGCTAATTAAGTAGGGGCTTTTAGGAACATGGAAAGTGGATTTATTATGTGTAAGAGATAACCTAACAAGAGAATTTTGTTAAGATTTATAGAGGACAAGAAAACGTGCAACATAAAATAGAGGACGATAAAATTACGTAATACATTAAAAAAGCTAAAAGAGGAGTGGGGAGAAGTGGGGGTTAAAATAGACGGGTTTAAGATTTAAATTTGAATAATTTATTTACTATAGTTTTTAGTATTGAATTTATGTTCACTTTAATTTATTTGACCCATTTTGTTTGATAATTCGGTTTTTTAAAAATGATGCTTTTCTATTTGATCAATTTTTTAATTTCAAATTTTCACGTGATATGTTTAAGACTACAAGATTAAAAGATATTTTGATAATTTTGACACATCTTTAATTTAAAGTCATAAGATTTAAAATTTTCTTTTCTTAAACTTTATTCCAAGTGAAAATAAACCAAACAAATTAAAATGAATATATATATATATATATATTATTAATTTAAATATAATATTTTTTATATTTAAATAATTCAGGAAAAAGACATAAATTTTGACCTATACTTTTCTGAAAAATCGTCTTCAAAAACTATCGCGATGACCTACTATATCTATTATTGTTGAAAATGTAATTAATATCGCACAAAAGCTGACGTAAAAATAAAATTAAAATATCCAAAAAAGGCGTGATCAATTCTTATTACTCCCACTATAATTCTTCTAAAAATTCTCTGTAAATTTTGGTCAAATTCAATGGTAGTAAATCTAACACCAAATTTTCAGTTGTCCAACCAAGGTTTAATTTTTACAAATAAATATTGATAATTGAATTGTTTTTTTGATGTCTGGTGGTGAAATTGGTGGTTAAGTATGGTGATTTTTTGTGACAGCGATGGTGTGTGCTATTTGATAATGAGTGATGCAATTTTATAGTGATGGTGTTGCAATTTTTGATGGTGCAATAGATCACTACGTTAGTTTGAGTATAACATATGTGTAATAGGTTATCACATTAGTTTAAGTATAAATTTTCAAAACAAATTTAGGGTCTACTTACGTCTTTTTCCTAAATATTCACATCTGTATTCTGCATCAGAAATATTAGATCCAATTGAAGCTAAATTTTAATAGGATTTCGAAAGAATCAACAAATAAAAAAAGTAAAAAAAAGAAGAAGAAAGTGTTTGTTCCTACTTTTGATCTTGTGATTCACATTTATCGGGTCATACGTACTTTTGCCTCTATTTTGTACTTATTTTTTAAAAAGTAACTTTCACATATAACAAACATAAAAATCATATTTGTATGCTATAACTATAGTTTGCATAATTGCGCTCCATAGCAAATATAAATATGTATATTTCGCTATACATATATAAAAGAAAGCAGTTGTATAATTTCGCTATACATATACAAAAGAAAGCAGTTGTATAATCTGCTTTGGTATCCATATACAAAAGATCAATTGTATAATCTGTGTTTGTATAAAGCGAGAAAGAGAGAAAGACAAAAGAAAACTGGGCAGGGGAAGATCGTATTTGTATAATCATAAGTGTATAAGACGAAAATATATGCATTTGTATTTGTATACACAATTTTCTTTCGCTTTATACAAACACAAACGTAATGTATATATTTGTGTTTGTATAAAGTGAGAGAGGCGAGTGAGCGAGCGAGAGAGATCTGGGAGAGTGGCGAACTAGATCTGGGAGAGGGGAGAGAGGGGAGAGAGGGGAGAGAGGGGAACAAAAATATATGTATATATACAATTTTCTCTCGCTTTATACAAACACAAACACATTTTATACATTTGCGTTTTTGTATAAAGTGAGAGAGGTGAGTGAGAGAGCGAGATTTGGGAGAGTGGTGAGCGAGAACTGGGAGAGGGGAACAAATATATATATATATATACAATTTTCTCTCGCTTTACACAAACACAAACACATTTTATACATTTGCGTTTGTATAAAAGAGAGAGAGGCGAGGGAGAGAACAAGAGTGGCGAGCGAGATTCACCAGGAGAGGCGATATAGTAACAGTTTGCTATGAGATACAATTAAATCAAACTATGGTTATAACATTTAATTTGAATTAATAGTTTGCTATTATATACAATTTTCCTCTTCTTTTTTTTATCCCTAGTATAAATAACTTTTTAAAGAATAAAATTTAAGCATTAATTTATTATTAAAAATAAAAGTTAAAAACTAATCCATTTAAAAGATAAACGAGTAATTTTATGACAATTATGACATTTGGTAAGATTATAAAATGAACAGATTCAAACGAAATGATGGATCAAATGAGTTAAAAACGTGAAAGCACGTATGGTGATTCGATTGGTTTTAAATTTGCTCGGATCAATATAGATTGGTATAAAGATTGATTTCTTATATAATCACTTAATTAATATTTAATTATTTTTTAAAAGATTACCTGTCATTTTAATTTTAATTTTCTTCAACTAAAATATTGTCTTTATAAAATATTAATTACTAATTAAATAATTTATCTGAGAAATCAATTCATTGGTCAAATATATAAATGTTATGGGTTATTGTCCGGTTCACCTACCTCAAGACAATTTCTCAGTGCACCATATACACAATATTTTTCTACTTATCCATTTATTTATTTATTTTTCTAGAAAATTCGACTAACATATATAGTAGAGTAGAGTAGTATATCTAGTTTAGGCATTGAAATAGCAAGTTGAGATTCTATTTGTTAGGTGATACTAGGATAATCTATATCAATCCAAAATTTTGAGTTGTCATCAATGATATCACTCACTCTACTAGTCAAACTTTGGGACATTACTTATACCCTGCCTAATTTTGACTAATATTTTGGTTGAGAAAATTTTAAAATTCAAAACTTTACATAAATTTGTGCATGAATACAAGTGAAATGAGAATAAATGAATATAAGTAATATAAGTACGAATGAACATAAGTGAAATTAAAGTGAATGAATACAATTTTTTTTGTGTATAGTTTGTTGTTTGTATCTTTGTATACACGCGAACCGTATTTGTCAATACAGACTGGTGTTAACTCCTTAGCATCTGTTAATTTTGATAAATGACACCTAAATATTCAGTCATACTCTTCGCAAGCAAACACATCAATAACAAAGGAAACCAAGCATAAATCATAAGTGTCAAAATAAAGATATGTCCTGATCTTTAGAATCAATCAGAGATTCCAGAATCAATCAAGCAAATCATGATTAATCAGAGATTCCAGAAATCAATCAAGTAGATCATGATTGATATGACAAAACAGATTTCCAGCCAAGATTCAAGCAAGTTACAAAAGGAAGGAAGAATCACCAATCCAGCAATAATCAAGCAAGCTACCAAAGGAAGAAAGAAAAACAAATCAGGCCAAGAATCAAGTAGATCGTCACCAAGAAGATCCATGACATAGAATGAAACCCTAGGTTTTTTTGGGGTAATTAAAAGTCTTAAAAACATAGTTTGAATGGGCTCTTTGGGGGATAGCTACCCAAAGATGAAAAGCATCCATACCTTAGGTTGATTTCCACAAGAAATTGGAGAAGAAAGGCTTTATCTTGAACCTTCTTACTCTTCAATGGAGTCTAAGAGAAAAATTTTGGAGAGGTTTGATTTGGTTTTGGGAATTTATGTTTATGACTTTAGATGGGTTATTTTAGGTGGGAAAAATACATATATAGTCCTTTAAAATAAGCTTACAACGACACCACATAACTATTAATTAATTAGGAAATTACTAAAGAACCCCTAGATCCAACTGCCAAAAGGCAGTTTCAGAGATGATCCACGCTTGGGGACCCAAAGACTGTGGGTAGGACCACGACCCGTGCTGGTCATCTGTGGTTTTCTTCAGAGAGTGGGGAGGACCAGGGGAGGCCAAGCCTCGACCCACGACCCCCACCTATGGGGTGTGGGTTCACCCACGGTTAGTGGGTGCCCATCCGTAGGTCTTGCTGTTTTTGACAGCTTTTTAGGCCTTCTCTTGGGTCCTCCTCAAGGACCCTTGGGGGGACGGGGGGGGGGGGTCATGCCTTGACGTTTAGGTCCTAAAAC
>JAJOOR010037167.1:0-10606 GCA_036250505.1 Solanum acaule | reverse complement strand
GGTTCTTATGGAGAGTTGAGTAAATATGAACTCGCGTCCCCAATTCGGTGCTCAATACTACTCCCAAAATACTTTAGCTCATAAGTGTTTTAAACACATCTTTCTTTAGTTTGAGATAATTGCTCAAATTCTAGCCCAAAGGCTCACTTGGAATCGATGTTCCTTTTTCTTGAATATTAGCCCAAAGGCTCTTTTGGAATCGTAGTTCCTTTCTTAGTCAAATGTAAAAACATTTAGAAACTTCTTTGGGAATACATAGTTCCCTAATAACCTTTGAGAAATGAACTCAACTCTATACTCTCGACTCAACTTGAACTTGAGCCTTAAAACGAAGTTAAAACGTTTAATAAAGACTCTTGAAAAACTTTAAAGACTTACTTTGACTTGCTTCTTAACTCCTAAACTTGACTTCTAACTTTACTTGACTTTGATCCTAACTTTCCTCGAATTGGAGTACGGATTCGAGGGTAATGATCTCATGTTTATGGATGAATTCGTGATGTTTAGATGTACCTTAGAGTGTTGAAAACAAATATAAAACATAGGTACATTACCAAGGAACATCTATGAAAAAGTAGGGAATGAAAGGGAAAACTTGGCGTCCTTGGCGCTCTGAGAGGCGCGGAGCGCCAGCCCTCAAGCTTCAGAGGGGCCTGCTAGGCGCGCCGCCCCAAGGGCTGGACTTCAAAGTCCCTTTTGGGGGGCGCTGGCAGGCGCGACGCGCCACCCCTTTCCCCAGAAAACTCGACTTTTCTCCTTCATTTTTCCAACTCTAAACCTCCTTAACTTCAATGGTTCCAGCCCCAAACACTTAGAATCATAAAATCCCTCAACATACAATAGATTTCAACTCACAAACACAACCGAAAACATGTCCCAAATCAACAAGAAACTTCAACAACAAAACCACAACTTCAACAACACAATCAATCTTTTCTCGGAATTTAAAACGAGTTTGGCGTGTGGGGGAATGAACCAACCCAAAACTATGATCTCACATACCTTAATAGGGATCACCCCTGACGATATCCACGACGATCTTGACGAATCCTTGCTTCTTCTTCTCTTTCTCCTCTTCTTTCTCTCTTCTCTCAAAAATCCCTAACTCTCACTTTTAAAGGGGAAAAACTGATTTAAAATCACTCTACACCTCAATATAACCAAAAGAAAATGGCTAGGGAAAATACCAAAATATCCTTACAAATTCGGGCTAACTGCCCTGCCAACAGCCCAACTTCCAAAGGGCATACCTCACTCATACGAACTCGGAATCGAGCAAACTCGGCGGCGTTGGAAAGATAATTCCAAGGGCTTTCCAAAAATGACTGGAACTGCACCTAAATCATCCTGATCTAGGAGTTATGACTATTCAAAGTTGACCAAAAACTCATTTTTTTTCATACTTAGCCAAATTTCCAGATTCTAAATTTTTCCAAAAATGACTATTTCCAATTTCAAGCTTCTCCATAGTTATTTCAAATTGCATGACGTTACAATATCTCCCCCTTGGGAACATTCGTCCTCGAATGAGATTACTCTTACTAAGCTAAGGGCGTAACATCAAACGCAAACACCCAACAAGTAACCATGCAAACACGAGAACAACAACAACATGCTCATTATAATTTAAAGAGCACTAATAAGGAAATTAATACCTTGATCTGCATTTCCTCCGGATTCAAAGAGATATGGATATCTCTTCTTCATGTCCTCTTCGGCTTCCCAAGTAGCTTCCTCAACAAATTGGTTCCTCCAAAGGACCTTGACTGAGGCTACCTTTTTTGTCCTCAATTTGCGAATTTGGCGATCTAAAATCTGAACAGGAATCTCCTCATAAGATAAGCTATCCTTGATCTTAATACTTTCAGTTGGTAGGATCAATGAAAGATCGCCTATGCACTTCTTCGACATGGAGATGTGAAATACCGGATGAACCGCTGCTAATTCCTGTGGTAGCTCCAACTCATAAGCAACATTGTCAATCCTCTCGACTATGCGATAAGGTCCAATATACCGGGGACTAAGTTTCCCCTTCTTACCAAACCTCATAACCCCCTTCATGGGTGAAACTTTCAAGTATACCCAGTCATCTACTTCAAACTCTAACGCCCTTCTCCTAACATCACTGTAGGATTTTTGACGACTCTGTGCCGTTTTCAACCTCTTTTGAATCACTTTCACCTTC
This sequence comes from Solanum acaule, assembly GCA_036250505.1. Taxonomy (NCBI): domain Eukaryota; kingdom Viridiplantae; phylum Streptophyta; class Magnoliopsida; order Solanales; family Solanaceae; genus Solanum; species Solanum acaule. The sequence continues at coordinate 8,421 of JAJOOR010037167.1, read as the reverse complement.
TCCATAGCTTGGTGAACTAAATCTGGTCCTATCAATCCTGCTTCACCAACTTCAAACCATCCAATAGGAGATCTACATCTTTTCCAATAAAGAGCTTCATATGGAGCCATCTGGATGCTTGAGTGATAACTGTTGTTGTAGGGAAACTCAATGAGAGGTAGGTGATCATCCCAATTCCCTTTGAAATCGATCACACAAGCCCTCAACATATCTTCTAAAGTCTGAATAGTGCGCTCTGCTTGCCCATCAGTCTGAGGATGAAAGGCAATACTTAAGTTCACCTTCGAACCCAAGCCTTTCTAAAAAGATTTCCAGAACTGTGCAGTAAACTGTGCACCTCTGTCTGAAATAATGGAGACTGGGACTCCATGAAGTCTCACTATCTCTTGAATATATAACTTGGCATAATCTTCTGCTGAATGGATAGTCTTTACTGGTAGGAAATGGGCTGACTTTGTCATTCTGTCGACAATTACCCAAATAGAATCATGCTGTTTATGAGACCTTGGCAACCCTGTGATGAAATCCATATTGATCATCTCTCACTTCCATTCCGGAAGTTCTATCCTCTGAGCCAAACCATCGGGCCTTTGGTGTTCAACTTTCACTTGCTAGCAATTTGGACACTTAGCCACAAACTCTGCGATGCCCTTCTTCATGCCATTCCACCAACAAACTTCTCTCAAGTCACGATACATCTTTGTGGAACCCGGATGAATGGAATATCTGGAGCTATGAGCTTCTTCCATAATTGTCCCTTGGAGTCCATCCACCATAGGTACACATAATCTACCTTGATACCTCAAAACACCATCTCCCCCTTGTTCAAAAGCTAATACTCTTTGCTTTTGAACATTTGCCTTCAACTCAAGCAAAATGGGATCTTGGTCTTGTTTCTCTTTCACTTCTGACACTAAGGATGACTCGGCCCCGTTTGTCACCGTTATACCTCCTTTTATGGAATCCATAAGTCTGACTCCCAGGCATGCCAGTCTGTGCACATCTTTTGCTAACTCTATCTTCCCTTCTTCAATATGGGCGGTGCTACCCATAGACAACCTGCTTAAAGCATCAGCAGCAACATTAGCCTTACCTGGGTGGTAAAGAATACTTAGGTCATAATCCTTGAGTAATTCTAACCACCTCCTCTGTCTGAGATTAAACTCTTTCTGAGTAAACACATATTGAAGACTCTTGTGATCAGTAAATACATCAACATGCACACCATACAAGTAATGACATAATATCTTCAAAGCGAAAACTACAGCAGCCAACTCTAAGTCATGGGTTGGGTAGTTCTTCTCATGAACCTTCAACTGTCTAGAGGCATAAGCTATAACCTTGCCATTCTGCATTAAGACACAACCCAAACCAACTCTAGATACATCACAATACACCATAAAACCTTGAGTACCTTCTGGTAAAGTCAAAATTGGAGCAGTAGTCAACCTCTTTTTCAATTCCTAAAAGCTTTTCTCACAAGCTTCAGACCATTGAAATTTCATTGTCTTCTGAGTCAACTTGTTCAAAGGAGATGCAATAGAAGAGAACCCCTCTACAAACCTTCTATAATAGCCAGCTAAACCCAAGAAACTCCTAATATCAGTTGGAGATGTGGGTCTAGGCCAATTCTGCACTGCCTCAAATTTTCGAGTATCAACTTTAATTCCATCACCAGACGCAATGTGGCCTAGGAATGCCACAGACTCAAGCCAAAACTCACACTTAGAGAACTTGGCATACAACTCCTTATCCTTTAAAGTCTGAAGAACTATTCTGAGATGGCTAGCATGATTTTCTTCATTCCTTGAATAGATTAGTATGTCATCAATGAAGACGATAACAAACATATCTAAATAAGGTTTGAAGAATCTATTCATAAGGTCCATGAAAGCTACCGGTGCATTGGTCAAACCAAAGGACATGACCAAAAACTCGAAATGACCATATCTGGTTCTGAAAGCTGTCTTTGGAATATCACATTCCCTTACTCTTAGTTGATGATATCCCGATCTAAGGTCAATCTTCGAAAAGCAAGTGGCACCCTAAAGCTGATCGAAAAGATCATCAATCCTCGGAAAAGGGTACTTATTTTTTATGGTAACCTTGTTCAGCTGGCGGTAATCTATACACATCCTAAGAGAACCATCTTTCTTTCTCACAAACAAAACCGGAGCGCCCCAAGGTGAGACACTCGGTTGAATGAAACCCTTATCTAGATGTTTGATCTATCCCGGTTCCACAAAGATGTACCATGACTTGAGAGAAGTCCATTGGTTGAATAGTATGAAGAGATGCATTGCATATTTCGTTGCTAAGTGCCCAAATTGCCAACAAGTCAAGGTAGAACACCAAAGGCTAGGTGGTGTGGCTCAGAACATAGATCTTCTGGAATGGAAGTGGAATATTATTAATAAGGACTTCATTACTGGCTTGTCACAATCCCGGAGGCAGCATGATTCGACTTGGATGATTGTAGATCAGATCACTAAATCAACCTATTTTTTATCGGTAGAGACTACAAAATCAGCAGAAGATTATGTCAGATTGTACATTCAAGAGATAGTCCAACTTCATGGAGTTTTTGTGTCTATTATTTCAGATAAGGGTGCATAATTCACCGCTCAGTTTTGGAAGTCTTTTTAGAAAGGTTTAGGTTCGAATGTAGACCTTAATACTGTTTTTCATCCTCAGACGGATGGCCAAGCAGCACGCACAATTCAGACCCTAGAGGATATGTTGAGGGCATGCGTCATGGATTTCAAAGGTAATTGGGATGACCATTTGCATCTCATAGAGTTTGCATGTAATAATAAATATCACTCCAGTATCCAGATGGATCCTTATGAGGCTCTTTATGGGTGAAGATATAGATCTCCTATTAGTTGGTTGGATGTTGGTGACGCTGAGTTGATAGGGACAAACTTGGTTCATCAAGCCATAGAGAAAGTGAAGACTATTCAGGAAAGGCTGAAAAAATGCAAAGTCGTCAGAAATCCTATATAGATGTTAGAAGGAGAGACTTGGAATTTGAGGCTAATTATTAGGTCTATTTGAAGGTTTAACCTATGAAGGGTGTTATGAGATTTGTTAAGAAGGGAAACTCAGTCCCCGATACATTGGTCCTTACAGAATATCCAAGAGAGTTGGCAACATGGCTTATGAGTTGGAGCTACCATCAAAGTAAGCACCAGTGCATCCGATATTTGACATCTCTATGCTAAAGAAGTGTTTAGGAGATCCTTCACTTATTTTACCTACGAAGAATATTGGTATAAAGGACAACCTATTTTATGAGGAGAGTCTCGTTCAGTTTCTTGACTGTTATGTTTGTAAGTTGAGAACTAAAGAGGTTGCATCAGTCAAGGTCTGGTGGAGAAATCAATTTGTTGCGGAAGTTACTTGGGAGGCTGAGGAGGATAAGAACAAGATATACCCTCAACTTTTCCTTCAGAATCAGTTCCAGACCAAGGTACTAATTCTTTGTAAAGTACTCTTTAAGTAGATATGTTGAGTTTATGCTAATTGTATGTTTTGTGCTTGAATTGGGTTGTTAGACACTTCCCACCCCTGTTGTTATTAGTTTGATCTCAGTTGAGGACGAATGTTCCCAAGGGGGTGATTTTGTAACACCTCAGGTTTCGAGAATAGCTAAAGAAAGGTTCGTACAACTCAACCATCAGTTTTTTGTTTTGGATCAGCTTCAATCGAGTATTTGTTTTAGCACATAATAAATTGGGTGGCCCATGACATATCAAATTAAAGGTCTTTGATTCCTCTTTCTAACGCAGTCAAATTTTCTTAATTTTGAGCTTGGAGTAGAAAGTTATGCTCGTTTTAGTGAAGCCTCTCTTCTAAAGACACCCCAATCATTTTTAGATGGGTAGTTTGGTCTTTTCCTTTTCTTTCTAAGCCTAGCCACGTTTGTTCACCCAATTAAGGGTCTAATCAGATATTAGACCACTTTTTCACGTTCCTAAATACTTAGAGAAGTAGAGAAGGTTCCAAGAAGAGAAAAGAATAGGTTTCAAATATTCTTCACGATTTGTGGATTTTGCAAAGAACAACGTTCTTTCCAGGTATGTAAGGTTTCTCACAGTGTTGGACTTGTTCATCCTCATGCCATACATCTAAATTTATCAACGAAATCATTGTATCTAAAGAGTTTTTGCGTAGTTCTTGATTTTAAGTTCAACTCTTTAACAATAGAGGTTTTGATCCTTTTGTGTTGTGGATCTTTGGTAAAAGTTATATTCCGAAAAGGGATTGTATGGAATTCTTCATGTATTCGTGTTGGGTTTGATAATTAAGATGAGTATATGATAATTTTTCCAATACTAAACTTGTTAGGGCCCTAATTTGAGCTTGAAAATTCTTCAGATTTTCTGGGAAGGGGGTGGGGCGGCGCGCCACCAAGGTGCCAGAACTTATGCCCTGAAATTTGGGTCCGGCATTCCGCGCCAATAGTGCGCCTTTAAACTTGGGCTAGAAGTTTAGGGCTTGGCGCCCCCCATCAGTAGTGCGCCAAGGGTCACCTGGCCTTTTTCCTTCTGTGTTTCATTCCGGACGTGTTCTTATGTGTCGTGACTTTGTTCCCTTCCTTGCATTATCTCCTAAAGGCTCCATTCACTTTGAGAATTCCTACATGTTCTAATTACATGTCGTAATTTACAGTCAAAACTAAGGTGAGTTTAAGAGGAAAGTTTAAGAAGTCTTTTTTAGGATCTTTTGTAACCAACAATGGTTTTAAACTAATTCTCTGAGTAAGTAAATATAAATTTTGAGAAGTGTTTTGATTCTTGATTGAGAGTATTCCCGAATGTAACAATTTTACATTGAAAGAGAGAAACTTAATTTCTAAATGAGTTTATGAGTTCAGAGATATTTCAGAGCATTACCGCTTTAAAGAGGATCTTTTGAGTAATTACCTCATTTTAAGAAAGAGAATATTTTCAAACATTGAGCAATTATCTCAAACTAGAGAAAGAGTATGTTTTATACATTTGAGCATAAATATATATATTATTGGGAGTAGCATTGAGCAACGATATGGAGATGAGTTCAGACAACTTAAAATCCTCATAAACCATGTAAGCCAACATGGGTAAAGGATCATACTTTTTAGATGACTCTTTATTACTTTCGAACATAGCTTAGTGGATCCACTTAGTTGAGGTGTTCTATAACCAGCAAGGTATAGGACAATTCTGGAAGTGTGGGAACTACGTTGTATTATCACATAACTCATATTGATGGTTGTCGGTTAGAGAATCTCTCAAATAAGAGTAAAGGGTATTTTATTGTATTTTTATATAATTCTTGAGTTGATATATATTATTTATGAAGCTTTAAACATGTAAATATTTTGTTTTTGCTTTTGTAATGAGTTGAGTTGAGGTGACTACTTTTCCAATCTTGTCAGTTTAGTTATCTATGTTTTCAGTTCTCCTTGCATACTCGTACAATCAATGTACTGATGTGATTCATCTTGCATCTTTTTATGATGCAGATATAGGTGTTTAGGGTCATCAACAGACCCTTCGTTGATACCACTTGCACTCCAGTTAGCTTTGGTGAGCCTCCTTAGTTTCTGGAGGGCCTCACTGTCACGACCCAGGGGTAACCCTAGACGTAACATGGCGTACTCGACCCCGAAGGGGTCTAATATAAGCCTTTAGCATCATAACATAGGTAATAGAAAAGTATGTAAAATTTAAAACTTCTTTAAGACCATACAATCGAAAACATTTTCAAAAGCAAATGGAAGTCTTTACTAAATCTTTGTCTCAAACCATATAACATAACCCTTGAATAAAACTTCTTGGGACGCAGCCCATACAATGTCTAAAACATAAAGAAATGACATAAAGGAAATAAGGGTTTGTCCTCGAAGCTATGAGAACTCACCAATTCTTCAACTCTTCTTAATCCTTGGAAACCTATCCTTCAAAGCAACTCAAACTCCGAAACCCTACATTTGATTAGAATGTAGGCAATATGCGTTAGTATAAAATGTACCAAGTATGAAAGATAGCACAACATCATAAGAGCATCTCAAATGGTTAGTCAACATAAGACTTAAGCATAAGAGATAATAACATAGTCATAACATAATCATCATAGTCTTAGCATAATCATCATAATCATAGCATAATCATCAACATAAGCTTCATATAAACATAAGTCAACATAAGACATAGTCATACTCATATAAGCATAATACACTATTAGTCCTCTTTACCATAATAGCACCATTCTCAAGTAACCTCAAAATCATACAAGTGCAAGGCAAGAATAGCATCCCATAATACCAGTAAAGCCAAATATCCCTTTTTGGTCATCTTAACCATAGTCTACATACATGGTCAAATCTTCACTTCTCTACCATAAGGGGGCCATACTCCTAAGTAACCTCAAGACACTTGTGCAATGCATAAAAGGCATCCCATACTACCCTTCACACTAAGCATAGCCTTGAAGTCATCCTAGTCATATTCACCCTACTTTAGCCTCATTATTATCTTAACTCTCATAACTAAGGGAATCTCTCACCTTTAGTCAACTATAACTAGGAAGGGCAACATAGCACAATCATATCTCAAGACTTTTCTTTAATGACCCTAAGTCATACTTGTGCAATGCATGCATAGCACCACTTAATACTATAAATGCTAAGTACTACATTTCGGTCCTCATACTAACCCTTCTTGGTTTTTGGAACCTAGTTCATTTCTTTATCATTTAGAACACTATGAGGTACTCTCTTAAGCACATCTCAGTTCATCTCTCTTTAAACCTTGGAACACTATGAGCTACTCTCTTAAGCACATCATAATCCATTATTAGGTTGAACCCTATGAGATACTTCCTTTAGTATGTCTAAATTCACTATTAGCATGGATACTATGAGATACTTACTTAAGCATGTCTAAACCCTTTTTTCTACTTTGAACACTATGAGGTACTCTCTTAAATATGTCTAAGTTCATTATTCACATAGACCCTATGAGATACTACCTTAAGCATGTCTAAGTCCACTTATACTCTTGAACACAATGAGGTACTTTATTAAGTAAGTCTTAGTTCAATTATGCTTTAGAACACAATGAGATGTTTCTCAAGCATGTCTCATAGGATATGGAGATTTCTACTAGGAACCTTAACTCAACTATGTGAAGGCTCCCATCTCATGAGACCTAACTTTGGGAAAACCCACACTCTACTACGTAAGAGCTCCCCATTTAACTTGGATAGTCCTCACATCAACTAGGTGTGGCTCTCCTTTCTTCTTGGAGTCCGGAACCGTATCTAGTGTGACACTCAATGTCATTGTCAATATCCACTTGGAGCCAAGAATACACCCCAAGGTTTACTTGTTAAGCCTTGCTTAACACTCATATCTCATGGAAGCATGTCCTTGACAATCCATCCATGCTCAAGTGATTATATCACTTTCATCTATCAAGCATCTATAAGGTAGGTTAGTTGAGTATAGGCCTGTCACCACAACCCAACCTATTAGACTTTTATTCTCTTTTAGACTTTACTCTCAAAGCCTTAGCATCAATAGTTAATCACCTTAGCTTCACCCTAAATCCTTAGCTATAATGATCACAACTTTACTCTCAATGTTTCTTTCTTAATATCTTTTTATATCTAGATTTCAAGGTAATTTGATCACATCTCTCATTACTAGATGATTCTAGTCTTAATTGATCATAAAGGTTCAATTCTAACTTTACAAGTCAAGATCAATCATATAAAAATGAGTCTAGTTCAATTCATGATTATATGATCCTAACTTTGATCAATTACTACACATAACCTTCAACTTTGCCTCTAATGGCATAAACCCACAAAGATCACATTCATCAATTTAGATTAGGGTTTACCATAGAAATCACATGAAATCATCATAATATCATTAAACAAAGCTAAATCAATCATAATTGGGTATTATCCACTATATTGGAATCACACCCAAACCCTACCCACAGTGCAAGCACAACCCTAGCTAGAATTGGGTTTTTGATTTCACAAGTGGGGAAACTATGGGGGCTCTATGGGTGGAAGAACCTATAGATGATTAAGCTTCACATACCTTCAATCAAAGCCCTGAACAAAGCTTGAATCAATGATGAATTCGACCTAGTTGTTTCCCCCCTTCTTCTTCTTCTTCTTATTCTTCTTCTTCTTCTTCTTCTTCTTCTTCTTCTTCTTCTTCTTCTTCTTCCTCTTCTTCTTCTTCTTCTTCCTCTTCTTCCTCTTCTTCTTCCTCTTCTTCTTCTTCTTCCTCTTCTTCTTCTTCTTCTTCTTCTTCCTCTTCTTCTTCCTCTTCCTCTTCCTCTTCCTCTTCCTCTTCCTCTTCCTCTTCCTCTTCCTCTTCTTCTTCCTCTTCTTCTTCTTCTTCCTCTTCTTCTT
>JAJOOR010037166.1:0-18807 GCA_036250505.1 Solanum acaule | reverse complement strand
AGTGAGTTGGGGTCGAGTCCCAAGGGAGTGGTTCTTACTCAAGAATCAATAAAAAAAGTATAAATATGTTCAAGTCAATTATAGCTAAAATAATTTACGAAGAAAAACATGATAAATTAAAGTCTGACACAAGTGTAAAATATCATAAGGGGGGGGGGGGGGGTTTGTAGTCAACTAGCAAATAAAAATAGAAAATAATATGAAAATATGAGTATGGAGATGGAATTCTTGGGATGTGATAGGATTATGGGCTAAGGTAAACAACCGTGTAATTGCAATTAATAGTAAACCGGTGCAAATCAGTGAATAAGCTAGACTTTAGTGGGGGTCAACTTTCTCTCAAACAATTTACCCCGAATCGAATTAGTTTCTCTCGAACACCAATAAGCGGCAATGAAGCACAACCTTCGCTTTAGTCCATTCAGTCTCTTGAGTTGAATGTGTGGAAAAGGGTTTAGGATTCACTCTCTCGAGCTGAACCTATGACAACCTAATACCCACAGACCATCGATTCCGCAATTTTGGTTTTACAACCTCTCTCTCGAGTAAGCCAAAAACACAAAGTTAGGATTGTATTTGCAACTACAACCCATTAAATTCAACCACAATTATTGAACGAAATCACTCCTAAACAGCAAATAGACCATCAATTAGCAATACCCACCAGTTAATTCAACTTATAATCAAAAAATCACACCCCAACAATTGGGGTTTTAGCTAGACATAGTAAAAAGATAGAAATCGATACCGAAATGCGTTTCTATCAACTGGGTACAATTAATATTGTGTTTACAAATGTCTAAGATGATGAATCTTCAATACCCACTTCCAATTTCTTATGGATGGAAATCTTCAAATCGTCAAAGGTAAGGAAAAATGTCTCTCAAACTCAGTTCTAAGTTATATGATTCCCTACAAAATCTGATACTAAGCTAAAAATTTTAACAAATATTTATAGTTGTTGAAAAGTGTGTTGTGAAGGTTCAGTCAGTGCAGTTAGTCGGGATCGCCGATCCACTCGGCGATCCGCCCTTTGGTCATTTGTATTGCCTTTTTGCTTTTGCCTTCAGCATCCTTGAGGTCCTGTAACTTTGAGAGATAAGGCACAACATCACGGAACTGTTCGGTGACTCGCCGATTGCTCCTTCTATCACCGACTTGATTTTCTCCTTTAGGGCTTGGCACACTGAAACATTAGACGAGACCAAGACCATTCGATGACTTGCCCAATGGTTTAGGCGATCCTCAGGCCTTCTTTTCTTCGTTCTTTTAGCTGCCTTGTTCCTTTTTGCTCAATAGTGTCCATGGTTTGTCCCTAAGTTCAAATACTTGAAATTCAAGGATTTATATCAATTATTGAGACAAAATATGCATTCAAGGACACTAAATCTATTAAAATTAAGCCCTAAATGAGTCCAAATCGTGGACTCATCAATACACCAACTTAAACTTTTGTTTGTCCTCAAGTAAAACTCAAGTTCAGCAGTTCAAAAAGGATGTCTCAAATAGTGCTACACAAGACTCAATCATGAATGCACACAAAAATACTCAACTTACTCATGCAAGGATCAAATGTGCACTCAAAGTTTCAAATTGTGACTCACCATTATCAAAGAATCTCAAGCTCACAATACTTGCTTCAAATGCAAGTTCAAGATCAACAAAGGAAATCAAATGTCCTCACACAAAGAATGATTCCATATTCACACACAATGGTTCAACAATTTAAAGTTTCAGAATCAAATGCAACGCTCACACTCACAAAGATGAACACAATGTATGATTTCACCCATAGGCTTGCCCGTATTTTCCAACCAACATATGTTTCAACTCCCTCATGATCAAAAAGGGTTTTTCAAGGCTTGTAATGAGGTTGAGTGCATAGGTATGGTCAATTAGGCTCAGTGGCTATTGTCCTCATGAAATGTGGTGTGAACAACACTTCCTTTCCTTTTCTTCATCATTTTTCATTCGTGCTTACAAGTCATCCCATTATTTACTTTCCATGGACTGTTGGAAACCCTATTTCTTTTTGTATTTTCACAACTTTATTCCAAAAAAAAAGTTCATTATTTTTCTTTTCTTTCTCTCTCTTTTTGTTTTGAATGGAGGGGTTCCATTTTTTCTCAAAACATGGATAAAAGGGGACTTTCTTGCACGTCTTGATTTACCTTCTCTTTTCACGACACCGTAACTTAGACTTTTGGCCTAAGTTGGCTATTTAAACAAACCAAAAATTATGAGGATTATGGGTAATGGATCAATCAAAGGTCACAATGTTATCAAGTTTCTTCCAAGAAAAGGTCAAGGCTCAAAAGGTGCTCAAAAAGGGTTCACACACTCACAAGGTGGGCAACAAAAAGAGGTATAATGTCAAATTGTTTCACACTCTTTAAAGTTGCCTAAGTTCATCTCAAGAGTTCACATCACTTGGTCTGCCGGACCAACGGGGCAAATTCTAGGTGTCATCACACGTGGTTCATGGTAAGCTCATCACACAAGGCATTGACACCAAAGTCAAAAAAGACTCCACACTTTCGCTAGTGTTCAATGTTCATAACAAGAGACTCAATTTCATACTTGGCTAGTCACAATGAAATGAAAAGAGTTCACATATTGATTATGCAACTTCACTTGGCCTCATCGTTGCCGCACATTCATTTTTGTTCGATTATGAGCACTATTCAAGTCATTGGTATTGATCAAAACCGATATTTAATTTGCATAAGAACAACCACATTCTATACAAACAAGAGGTGGCAAAAATTTTTTGAAAGTCAAAAATCATTTATAATTAAAAACACGGAGCCACAAGCTCAAACCTTCCATAAAAAGCAATGTATAACACAATTTTAGCTCAAAACCCAAATATATAACCAAAACCAATCAGGTCACAACAAGTCACACAAAAGGTGGGCCTCACCCCACCACAAACAAAATCAGTTGTCCTCAAATGTTAACAAAGAATATCTAAAAGTGAAATAAAGTAAGACAGAGAGGGCGAAAATGGGGTCCTTTCTACGCAGTCTCTCCATCTGTCTGTGCATCATTGCCGGGTGTAGTACTCTGGATCTGGACATCAGTGTCTGGGGTCATCTCAGGAGGAACCATAGTACCAGGCCCACCAGGAGCTGCCACGGGTGTATCTGTTTAAAAGTTTCGTACAACTACATAGAATCCCTGGGCCCATGAAGGAATAGAGGGGTCTCGGGGAGTAGTCTCCCTGTTAGAATTGGGCATCTTGCCCTTGCCTTTATCTCTAGGTGGAGGTTCTTATCTTCCCTTCTTGGGAGGATTTGTCCTTTCTTCATTTATTTTGAAATTCAGTGCTCTTATCTTTTGAGGTGGCATGATTCTCCCAACAACTCTTGATTTAGCCGTCTACAAAGCATCGGGAAAAAGTTAAGAATATTTACAAACAAAAGCACAGAAAATCAATTGTAGACAGACTCGCCGAACAAGTTGGCGAGTCGCTGAATCACTTTGGCGAGCTAGATCGGGCTCGCTGAAAGGATTGGATTTTAAGCTATGGCAAGTTGGCGATGGGAAAGGCCTTTCGACGAATCGCCGACAGATTTTGGCGAGCAAGGGTGAACCTACCGAAAGTTATAGGGCAAAAAGGGTACATGGTTGCAGACAAAAGGCGATCAAGAAGTCTTTCAGCGAGACGCCGAGTACCTTTGGCAACCTCAGGCTTCTCGTCGAAAGTTACAGAGCCCTACAACACATTTAGCAAGAAATTAACGGTGAGATGGTAACTTCGGGGAACCGCCAAGTGGTTCGACGAGCTTGACCCAGCTTGCCAAACAACCCAACGTGCCTACTTTCAACTCAACTTTGCGAATTCAACCCCCCGCAACCCCCAAAAACAAAATCAAAGCCTGCAAAACTCAAATTAAAGCAAGACCCATAACACCCATTATCCCGGGATAATTAGACTTCTCCTGGTTTTGCCAAATTTGGCCAATTGATAACTTTTTCCCTTAAGAATGATGTCATCTATTCTATCATTGGAAAAATTACGTCTTTTGGCACAAATACGGGCTACTCAGACTTCACCCAACCAAACTAAACAACATGCAATTACAACCCCACAAAATTTAAATCATTTCACCGCACAAGAATACGGGATTTCAACATTGAAAACATTACGGGCAAGATTATCATCTTAAAATAGGCATTTAATCATTCTAATCCTATCAGAGAAGCCCAGCACACGACAATCAAGATAATAATGTTGCAAATGAGTACAATTTTGATAAAAATGAACTCAGTGTTCAGAAAACCAACCTTTTATGCCGATTAAAATAAGATTGAAATGTTAGGCGGCAATGTAATCCAACTCCGAGCACCAATCAACAGCTAAAATACTTCTCAAAATGAGACAATATATAAACTAAGGTGCAGGTGTAAGTTTATGAAGATTTAAAGTGAGGGAAAGTGAAGAGTTTATGGTAGTCATGCCATCCAAGAGCTGAGCTGCTATCACATAAGGTTGCTGCATCAAACCTCCCGGAGAAAGTTGGTCGACAACACCGTTATTTATCGAGTCAAGACTCCAGTAAAAATGATGCAGCAACACTATATCAGGGAAGCTATGGGTTGGGAATTGAAGCACCAACTTTATGAATCGCAGCCAAGTTTCATGAATTGGCTCGCCTTCTAGACCCTTGAAGCTCTGAATGTTATCCTAAAGAGTCACCATCTTCAAGGGAGGGAAAAATTGCACTTGAAATGCGGTAACCAACTCCTCCCACGAAGTGATTGATTCATGTGGTAATTCAGCCAGCCACTTGCACACCTCTCCCATCAAAGAGAACGGGAACAACCTCAACCGAACCGATTCTTGGGAGATATTCTTGAAGCAGAATGGTCCACATACATCCATGAAGTTTCTAATGTTCTCATTGGGATCCTTATGAGCCAAACCACATAAATACCCTTTTAGTTGCAACAGTTGCAACATAGTACTCATGATGTGGAACACCGCATTCCCTTCGGTCGGAGGCAAGCAAATGGCACCAATACCTCCCATGAGATGGGGGTCATTAGCATGAGGCTCGTTGACATCGTTGAGGTTTGTGATGTCATCTTGATGGCCTACTTAGCTGGCATTGCTGCCATTCACACTCATACTTCCTATTTTATTCGACAAACAAGCAAGAAAAAACTGAAACTAAGTAAGTAGAACTATAACTAACAAGAACAAAATTCAACTTAACTAAAAATTCCTAAGTAACACACCTCCCCAGCAGCGGCACCATTTTGATTTCATGTATCAGGACACTACTTCAAGTTCAAGTGCCAACGACCATGAGTAGTAATATAACCCAACTAGTGAGTTAGGGTCGAGTCCAAAGGGAGTGGTTCGTACTCAAGAATCAATAGAAAAGCATAAATATGCTCAAGTCAATTATAGATAAAAACATTTACGAAGAAAAACATGATAAATTAAAGGTTGACACAAGTGTCAAATATCAAAAGGGGAGGGGGGGGGGTTTATAGTCAACTAGTAACTAAAAACAACAAATAATATGAAAATACGAGTATGGAGACGAGATTCTTGGGATATGATAGGATTATCGGCTAAGGCAAACAACCAGGTAATTGCAATTAATAGTAAACCGCTGCAAATAAGTGAATAAGCTAGACTTTAGTGGGGGTAAACTTCCTCTCGAAAAATTTACCCCGAATTGAATTGGTTTCTGTGGAACACCAATAAGCGGTAATGAAGCACGGCCTTCACTTTAGTCCATTCACTCTCTCGATTTGAATGTGTGGAAAAGGGTTGATGGTTCACTCTCTCGGGCTAAACCCATGACAACCCAATACCCACAGACCATCGATTCAACAATTTTGGTTTTAAAACCTCTATCAAGCAAGCCAAAAATATGAAGTTAGAATTGTATTTGCAACTACAACCTATTAATTCAACCCCTAATCACATAATAACACCCCAAGAATTGGGGTTTAAGCTAGACATTGTAAAAAGATAGAAATCAAAACTGAAATGCATTTCCATCAACTGAGTACGATTAATATTTTCTTTACAAACGTCTAAGATGAAGAATCTTCAATACCCACTTCCAATTTCTTACAAATGGAAATCTTCAAATCTTCAAATCTTCAAAACTAAAGAAAAATGTCTCTCAAACTTAGGACTATGTTCTAAACTTCAAAAACTGAATAATAATATGATTCCCTACAAAATCTGATACTAATTTAAAAATTTAAACAAGAACTTATAGTTGTTGAAAACTGTGTTGCGAAGGTTCAGTCTGTGCAGTTAGTCAGGATTGCCGATCCACTCAGCGATCTGCCATTTGGTCATTTGTATCATCTTTTAGCTTTTTCCTTCAGCATCCTTGAGGTCCTGTAACTTTGGGCGCTAAGGTACTACATCGTGAAACTATTCGGCGACTCGTCGACTGTTCCTTTCTATCACCAACTTGAATTTCTCCTTTAGGGCTTGGTACACTGGAACATTAGGCAAGACCAAGACCATTCGGCAACTCGCCCAATGGTTTAGGTGATCCTCAGGCCTTCTTTTCTTCATTCTTTCAGCTGCCTTGTTCCTTTTTGCTCAATAGTGTCCATGTTTTGTCCCTAAGTTCAAATACCTGAAATTTAAGGATTTATTTCAGGTATTGAGAAAAAATATGCATTCGAGGACACTAGATCTATTAAAATTAAGCCCTAAATGAGTCCAACTCTTGGACCCATCAGAGTTCTGATTCCAAAGCTTAGCTTTACATATTTCTTTGAATTTCTTCTAGTTTATTGTAATTCCGAGGATTGCAATTGAGTTTTTGGAATTTAACAATTTTAGAATATTGTAAAAGTTTGAAGACAATACCTAGTTGATGGATAATCGAGTTGGTAATGGTTTTTGTCTTTTTATGATGTTTACCTAAAACCCCAATTCTTGAGGTGTGATCATGTGATTATGGGCTGAATTAGCTTATGGGTATTTCTAATTACTAATTTTAATTCTTAATTTAAATTGGTTTATTTGTTAGCTGTGTTATAATCTATGAATTGTAGTGGCAAATGCAATTCTAGTATAGAGTTCTGCGCTTACTTAAGAAAGAAGTTTTAGAACCAAAACTTTTGATTAATGATTGTAGTTACTAGGTTGATATGGGTTTAGCTCAAAAGAGTAAATACTAAATCTGATTCTATCCATCTAGCTTGAGAGAGTGGATGAATTAAGGTTTGGGTTGTTCTTATTTAATTAGCTTGTTAATGTTTGAAAGAATTCACTTGATTCGTCGTAGTTGTTCGACAGAAAATTATCACCCTTATAGTCTAGCCTACCCATTGATATTTAGCTGATTGTTAGTAAATTATGTCACCGATATAGTGAAATTTTCCTATAATCGATCACATCCCGAGAATTCCTCCCTATAATTGATATTTCCTCTATTTTGCTTGTTTTGTAGCTGAAAGTTAACAATCCAAACTCCCCCATCTGATGTTCATTGTCACCCCTTATATTTATTTGCATGTTTTAATAAATTCTATTCCTATAACTAATTAGAACACTTTATACTTCGTAATCAAATTTTAGACATGTACCACTCTGTAACACCCCGAAATATGAACAAGGAGTCGCATGTCGATACACCATTGCTTAATTACTACAATATGTTTTATTCTCATTTTGGGAACTTGAAATTTTGTGATATTTGTGATCTTGCTTAAGGGATTGTATTGGGGTATTTACGTAATATTCTAATTAGAATTATGTATAACTTGAAAGGGAGGTGAGGGTTATACATATAGGGATATATGTATGCATTTTGGGCAGCCAACCTTTTTTTGGGCAGCCACCTTTTGGAGACAGCTGTGCATGTGATAAACATCACTCTTGAGACTATATTTTGACACCTCCTCTAGTGAAATTCGTTACCCTGAAGTATAAGAACCTAGAACATTATCTAATCATTTGTTCTTCAAAATCACAAGAGAAAAAATTGGTCCTTTTTGCTGGAATTCGAGACACACCCTTCTCTTTGGTAAGTGATAAAATATGTTTCTGAGCTGGGTAGTGTTTGGTATTTTATGAATATCTCGATCTCTAGAACTTCGTTTACAGTCAATAAACATGATTTGGAAAGCTAATTGGTATACCTACAACTCTTATGTTTATGTAAAACTCTAATTTAGTTGTTCTGGATTTGGAATTTGGGAAGCAACATAGGGAAAGTTCTGTCTAGATTTCGGAATTTGAAATCATGTATGATCAATTGTTAGTGTTTTGAATATATCTTTTTCTACAAAATGTATTTTGCAGTGATTCTTGATTATTTGCAAGCTTACGAGATGTACCTAAATCTTTTATGAATAATATAAAGTCTAGTTTTTCCGTTTTCCATTTCAAATCTAAGTTGCGACATGAAGTACTTTGTTGGCCAGAATTACTGTTTTGGGAGCATAGTCGTAATTGTACAGGATAGGCTTACTTGTGATGATAGCCCTGTGTTAAGTCATCATTATTGAGCTACTAGAAAGTAAATAAGTTATTAAGTTCATTTTTTAAGGTTGTATATACTCATGTACAAGTTGGAGACGTTGATATGCTGGTTGGTCTATGGTTTGAACTCTTGAATTTGTGTTGGACTGTTTCTGTGCTAAAGAACTGAGGTTTGTGTATAAACTTGTACTTACACTATTTTTACTTGCTGGTATATCTTAAAGTTTATTTTGGTACCTTGGTTACCTCTTGTCACTTTGCATTGTTGTGTTGGTATCCTTTTAGACATTAAGGACACTTGTGTAACTCGCCCACTTGTACAGATTGTTTGATCACCTGGTACTCTTGTTGGGACCTTATCCTTCTTGTGGCAGTGACTTTGTCACTATTGGCATGCATCTTGATTCGGATCATTTGCCATCTTGACTCTAGATTTTTAGTCTATCTTAAGAATGGAAGTTGTCCATTTTAAGTACGAACTAGAAAACCATTTTTAATATGGTTCTTGGTTCTCTTGCCTATTGGGCTTTGACCCTTCTTGATACAGGGCGTTGGCTCTTCTTGATACCTGCTTGTGATTGGTGGGACGACATGATGCATATATTGGGCGAGCCTTGTTATAGAATCTCTTGGAAAATAATGCTCTAAGCGTTCTTGACATTTGGATCTCTAAATATGAAACTTGATACTCTTTATATAATGTTTACTTGATTTATTTGTTATGTTTCAATTGTATTGCCTATGACTTGAGAAAGGTAGCTTAGTGAATCTGAGGACTCCGAACCTATAGTTTTTACACCTCTAAGTTATAAGCTTAGCGATAGTTGTCTCTATCGTAGTAAGGAATGATCGAGAGGAGGCATGAAGTTGGCCATTGGAGATGGAGATTTTGAGAGCCTTAAGGAAGATCACATTTGCATAAAGGCATCTATATTTTATATAAACCTTGGGACTTGTACATGATCTATGTGTTGTATACTTGCATGAAATTTTGAGGTCTAGTTTGATCATGTCACCATGGGTTGTAATATAAGTATGGCTATATGTTTTGTTCTTTTGGGGTGTGTAAGCCCAAGTCCTGTAATATATTAAATTTACTACTTGTTTTGAATGGTTGTGTGAAGCATGAACCACCTAATTTGGGTACTCGGAAGTTGGTAATATTCATTTTATATCATTTTTGCAGTGTGAGAACAATATATGCATGAAAATCTCGTAAGTTATTTGCCTAGATTATTTTGGAAGGGTTTTTCCACCATAAGTTAAAATTCTGCGCAGTATATATTTGACATCAAATAAATGTTTAAATGGGAAGGATGCACATCCTTAACTATTTCTTTTTTTCCTTTATGAACCTAATCCCTCTACTAAATTATAATCAATATGGCCATCATTAATCTCTTTTAAATGTCTCAAGTATTTAATTAGATTTCTTGTTTAAGTGGTAGTATCCTTTCGATAGGGTCGCTACACGCTCCCTGTGGGTTCGACCCCAACTCTTCGTTGGGTTTTATATTGAATAACGATCGTTTTCACCTAGAGTTGGATGAGATGTACTTGAAACATTAATTAATATGGAGTGGAAATTAAGAGGTGTGATGACTGGGAAATTGAAAGGGGAATATTGAAAGGATGTAACGGATGAATGGTACGAGAAGGGAGATTAATTTGGGGTTGAAAACTGAAATATGGACATTTTAAACCAAAGGATATCACGGGCTAGGTCATATTTAGTTTTATGTACTTGGTCTTTCCAAATCTCATCAACAGATTGTAGAATCATCTACGGTTTTTGGAATAGCTTTGTGAGGTCACTTCACACGTAGAAAATTTTGATAACATACCTGGGATCTACGAGCATGGACTACAGATTGTGGTTTGTTACACGAGTCGTAGTGTAAACTTGTAGATCTAAAATGAAGTTGGGCATATACCCTACATTCTACCAGAAACATCTATGGTCCGTGCATTTAACCACTACTCGTATGTGGATCTCATAGAACAACAAATGTGAATTCGGCCGCTTCAAGGATTAGGGACTTTGCTAGGATGAACCCCCCCTCCCCCCGAGTTTCATTGTTCCAAAGGGGGAGAGGATCCTCATCAGTTTGTGGAAGAGGTTTGCAAGATACTTGACATTATGAGAGTAACATTGGTAGAGAAAGCGAAACTAGCCGCCTATCAATTAAAAAGTGTTGCTCAAATTTGGTATAAACAATGGAAAGACAATTTCATAGGTGACACGTTTAGGAAAACCCAATCATCAATTTGGAACTCCAAGTCCCTTCTCTTTAACTCTGCATAGGACTTCTGGTGACTCTAGGCTGTCTTAAGTCTATCTCTAATGAGCTGAACTTTTTCCATGGCATTATGAACCGAATCTGGTCCTATCAAGCCTGCTTCACCTACTTCAAACCAACCAATTGGAGATCTACATCTACTCCCATACAATGCCTTATAAAGGGCCATTTGAATACTGGAATGGTAACTATTATTGTAGGCGAACTCTATAAGAGGAAGGTGATCATCCCAACTACCCTTAAAATCGATCACACAAGCTCTCAACATGTCATCTAAGGTCTGAATGGTATGCTCTGCCTGACCATCCGTCTGTGGATGAAATGATGTGCTAAGATTAACCTGAGTACCAAGACCTTTCTGAAATGACTTCCAAAAATGAGAGGTAAACTGAGGACCTTTATCTGAGATGATAGAGAAAGGAATCTCAAGCAACCTAACTATCTCATTAATGTAAAGCTGGCGTAGTCCTCCGCCGAATCTGTAGTCTTGGTAGCCAAAAACTGTGCAGACTTAGTAACTCTATAAACTATCACCCAAATGAAGTCATGCTATCTATGAGTACGAGGTAAACCTGTGATGAAGTCCATGTTTATCACTTCCCACTTCCAAGTAGGAATGTTAATATCTTGAGTCATACCTCCTGGTTTATGATGTTCTACATTAAATTGCTGGCAATTAGGGTACTTAGCCACAAAATCCGCTATATGCCTTTTCATACCATTCTACCAAAAGACTTCCCGCAGATCACGGTACATCTTAGTGGCGCCTGGATGAATAGAATACCTAGAGTTACGAGCTTCTACAAGAATTTGTTGTCTTAACTCACCCACCTTAGGAACACATAATCAACCCTGATAGCGGAGCACACCATCTCTCTATTGGGAGAAAACCTCAACTCTCTGCTGATGAACTACACTCTTTAGTTGAAGCAATATCGGATCACTGTCGTGCTTTTCCTTAACCTCCGCTACCAATGAAGATTCTAACCCATTCTGAACTGTTGCACCACCATCTGATATGCTCATAAGGCAAACTCAAAAGCGAGCAAGCCTGTGAACATCCTTTGCTAGTTCTTTTCTTTCTTCCTCAACATGTGCTACACTACCCATAGATAGTCTGCTAAGAGCATCTTCTACTAGATTGTTCTTACCAGGATGGTAAAGCACACTCATATCATAATCCTTGAGGAAATCTAGCCATCTCCTCTGGCGAAGATTCAACTCTTTCGGGTGAACACATATTGAAGGCTCTTATGGTCTGTGAACACATCTACGTGAACAACATAGAAGTAATGTCTCGAAATCTTAAGTGCGAACACCACTACTACAAGCTTGAGGTCATGAGTCGGGTAATTCTTCTCATTCACCTTAAGCTGTCTAGAAGCATATGTTATAACCTTACCTCGCTGCATCAATACACAACCTAGGACGACTCTGGATGCATTGCAATAAATCACATAACTGTCTGAACTTTCTGGTAGAGTCAAAATAGGAGATGTAGTCAACCTAGCTTTCAGTTCTTAGAAGCTCTTCTCGAAATCATCTGACCACTGAAACTTAACCTTTTTCTGAGTCAACTTAGTCAATGGAGAAGCTATGAATTAAAATCCTTCCACGAACCTTCTGTAATAGCCAACCAAACCCAAGAAACTTCTTATATATGTAGGATATATTGGTCTAGGCCATTTTTTCACTACTTCAATTTTTTGAGTATCCACTCGGATCCTTTCTCTAGACACAATATGCCCAAGGAAAGCAACAGATTGCAACCAAAACTCACATTTTCTAAACTTAGAGAATAACTGGCGATCTTTGAGAGTTTGCAGGACAACTCTCATATGAGTCGTATTTTCTTTCAATAAAGACGATAAAGAACAAGTCTAAATACTGCTTGAACACTTTGTTCATCAAATCCATGAAAGCTGTAGGAGCATTGGTTAGTCCAAATGATATAACAACAAATTCATAATGACCATACTGAGTTCTAAAGGCTCTTTTCAGGATGCCACTAACTCTGACTCTAAGCTGATGATAATCGGATCAAAGGTCTATCTTTGAGAAATGACTAGAACCCTGAAGTTGGTCAAACAAGTTATCAATCATGGGGATAGGGTACATATTCTTGATTGTGACTTTTTTCGATAGCCTATAGTCAATGCACATTTTGAGTGAACTATCTTTCTTTTTCACGAACAACACTAGTGCACCTGTCCCCCTTCACGACCCATACAAGTGGGCGTGGTCCCTGACGGGGCTTCCTAAGTTGAGGGATTTTGAGTAATTTCATTTTAATTAATTATTAAGTGGGGTTTTTTTTAATTGTTTTATATCACTAGTATATATAGTTTTAAGTCTTAAAACAATTCATCTCCTTATTTCTCCAAAACTCAAATCAAATCAAAAGAGTTCTTCCTCTCAATATTTGTCTCTCTAGAGGTTCCCAAAGAAGAAGAAGAAGAAGTGGGAGCTAGGGTTTGTGGATTCAAGGTGTTCTTCCTCAAATTTCTTGGGGATTCAAAAGCAAGGTATGGTCATCCTTCATCTACAGGTAGCTTTCACCCCTAGAGTCCATTCAAAAGTAAATTTCAAAGTTTTCAAGTTTCTCAAAACCTAGGGTTTTACTCTAACTCATGGGTTCCTCCTTCAAACGTTTTCAAATGGTTATTAATGATAAATTATGATTGTATTAGGGTTTAATTGATGATTTATGATGAAAATACTCTAAGAACCCATGAATTTCCTCAATTCCTAATCTATGCCTTTATGATGTGGGTTTGTTGATTATGAAAGCATGTGAATGGAATTTGGCTAACTTGCCCTAGGTTATTGAATTGTATCATTATCCATGCCTAAATTGTACTAAATTATTAGTGTGTTGATTATTTGAGATTCATGGCCTTGAACGGAAAAGTGTGAAGAATTGAAGTATGATTATGATATTATGCATCATTTTCTTGTATAAATGAATGTATTGTTGATTGTTGAACCTTGGATCGGTAGGCTAATGACACCCTTCCACACATGTTAATAATGAACCTTGGGATCGGTAGGCTTATGGCACCCTTCCATTAATGATGTTAATAAACTTTGGGATCGGTATGCTTATGGCACTATTCCATGAATCTTATGATGAACCTTGAATCGGTAGGCTTATGGCACTCTTTCATGAGTATTCAATGAGCTTTTATAATGTACCTTGAATCGGAAGGCTTATGGTGCCCTCTCATGTGTTAATAAATGTACCTTGGGTGGGTAGGCCAATGGCACCCTCTCATGTGTGATAATGTTAAAGTAATGAAATAGTCTATAGGAATGGAGGCTAAGCACCGAGTGGATTTGGTTAGATGGAACCTCTCCCAATGTTTAGGCCAGGTTTCTATGATCATCTTTCTTAGCCCATAACTATGTTCCCACATAGGTCTAGCTAGTGGATCCACCTAAGCTAAATGTACCTAGTTCTACCTTAGGCAAGTAGGATACCTTTCTTCGGTGTGGGGTTATATGACACCGGATTCCATGGTTTGCTCTCATGGTCTATGTTGGTTAATGCTCATCCCATAATGTGAGATGTGCATTATGGTTTCTTGAAAAGTTCTATGAAGTGTGGGTGGTAGTGTGGGATGCTATCCATGCATTGCACGAGTAGGCTTTGAGAGGGTCATAGTGAGTTCTCTAATGTCTTAATGTCTAATGAATGAAAGTGCTCTTAATGAAGCTAATGAAGAATATTGACTTAAATGTCTAATGTGATGAGGCATGCTATACCTGGGTTGTATTATGAGTTATTTTCCCTTGTCATGCCTTATGAAATGTATGTGTTCCTTATGCATGAGTATTGATTGAAGACAAGTATGAAATGGTAAGTTCATCTAAGGTGACCTCAAAGTGGCACTTAGTAGGGATAGTAGTATGGGATGCTATTCTTACATTGCACAAGTGTAGCTTAGGGTTACTTAAGGTGAATGTTCAAATGTGATCATTATGACTTGTATGATGATTATACCTGTATTTTATGCCTCTTATACTAATGTACATGATGTTTGCAAAAATTGGCATAATGCATGGTTTCCAACCAAAATGCTCGTTTAAAGCATGATTTTTGCAAGGTCATTATACTTAGTACATTTTTGTGTGCTAACCCATATTTCTCTTATTTTACTACAAGTGTAGGTTCCGGCAAGTGAGTTGGTTTCTCTCTAGTTCAAGGGCTTAGATTGAGATTTCCTCCAAGGCTAAGTGGTATGTCCTCATAGATCGAGGTCAAGTACTTTTGATGTTCCATTTCTTTCTTGTAATAGACATTTTTGATTTTCTATTGTAAAGGGTTGTGATCCTACTTTAGTTTCAAGTTTTTGTTTTAGATGGCCATGTGAGACAAGTGACTTCCGCTGTTTCAAATATTTTATTAAAGTTTTTAAATTGTATGGATTTAAAGAAAAGTTTTTAAACTCCGCACTATTTCTATATATCAAATATTATGAATGCTAAGAGGCTTGTACGAGACCCCTTCGGGGTCAAGTACGACGTGTAATTTCTAGGGTATAGGCTCGGGTCGTTAAAAACTTGGTATTAGAGCATAAGATTTTGGAAATGGTTTTTAGGACTGATGTCTCACAAGCCATGTCTAATAGAGTCTTGTTCATTGATGTGAGTCGCGACACATCTATGAGTGAGAGGCTATAGGACGTTAGGAAGCTGCACTTCTTTGATTATTCTTGAAGTCGTGCCTTAGAGTTTAGCTCTTTATGTGTCCTTTTCCTAATCCTTCTCTTGTGTTTATAGGATGTGAATACAAGAAGGTCGCCCGTAGGAAGAGGGGAAGAGGAGATTATGAATGAGGGAGTTCCTCCGCAAGGTCCTCAAGGTGACAAAGTTCTTCTAGGCAATCAAGGAAATCAAGTTCCGGTTGAACCTCCGGCCATGACCAATGAGGAAGTAAGGTCAGCTCTTTTGATGATGGCTCAAGCCGTAACTACTCAAGCCCAAGCCATGATGGCTCAAGATACTAGGGGTGTTGAGGATAATTTGAACCCTATTGTGAGCACTATGTCTTCTAGGTTGATGGACTTTGTGAGGATGAATCCTTCGGTTTTCTAGGTTCTAAGGTGGGAGAAGATCCCCAAGAAATTTTGGATGAGGTGTATAAGGTGGTGAATGATATGGGGTAACTTCTATAGAATAAACCGAACTTGCCTCTTATCAATTGAACGATGTGGCCCAAATTTGGTTCACTCAATGGAAAAGCAATAGGCCATTAGGAGTGGGGCCTATAGAATGGGAGGAATTTAAGAAACAATTCCTTGGTAGGTTTTTCCCTCGTGAGAAGAGGGAGGTTAAGATGGAGGAGTTTATCAACCTTAAGCAAGGTAATATGAGTGTGCAAGAGTACTCCTTGAAATTTACCCAATTGTCTAAGTATGCTTTATCTTTGGTGTCTAACTCAAGGGATGAGATGATTCGTTTTGTGACCGGTCTGTCCGACCTAGTTGAGGAAGTGTGTCGTACAGTAATGCTCCATGATGATATGAACATTTCTAGGCTCATGGTGTATGCTCAATCTATTGAGGAGTCCAAACTTAAAAACAAGAATAGGGAGTTGAAGAGAGTTAGATCCGATGAGCAAGGTCCACTTAGGTTCAAAAAGAGAGCTCCAAACCAAGATTTTTCAAGCACTCCTAAGGTTAACCAAGATAAAAGTGGTGGGTCTTCATTTTCTAAACCTACTTGCACCACTTGTGAAAAAAGGCATTATGGGAAGTGCCTAGCCGGTACCAATGGGTGCTATGGTTGTGGGAAGAATCATCACCAAGTGAGAGATTTCCCTACTCTTACTGCCAAATGAAGGGAGGCCAAGCAAGCTTCTCTTAGTGGCCTAGATCCTAATGCTCCAAAGAATAGTCGTTTCTATGCACTTCAAGCAAAAGAGGGCAAATGAGCTCATCCGGATGAAGGCACCGACAAGTGATGATTTCTTATAGTTGTGAATGTCTTGTTAAGGTCCTTATGTTTTTTTCATGTTGCCTTAGTATGAGTTTACTCTTAAGGGGAAGATGGTATGTGAATAGTACGGTTGCTGAGAGTTCCGATATCCTTATCACTTTCTTCTATTCCTATTCAAGCTTGAAACCAAGAGTTCCTTGTAGCTTGTTTCAGGTTTTGGAGTCATGTGTGATTATGTGTTTCCATGATCTCCTTATGTCATGTATGTGTTGATGAAATTTATGTTTAATGAGAAAATGAGCTTTTTGATTTATGTGTTCCTCATGTTGATGTGCATCTATAATGAGTTTCCTAAATGCTTCATGAATTGAATTGATGAGCATGCTTAAATGTGTTTTGAGAAGAGTTGCATAATTTGCGTTATGATGTTGTAATGAGCATGATGTGAGTTGGAGAAGGAAATTCCTCCAACGAAATGAGAAATGTTGATGTTTTCGTGCATAATGAGTTTGTAGATGTAGTTCCTACTTTCTTGTGTTGCATTAAGCTTATTGATGTGGAGTTGATGTTTCCTCCTATGATTTTGTGCATTATATTGATGTGTCATGCATGATGGGCTGCTAGTCTTGAGTCATTAATCCCTTAAAGTGTTTAAAGTGTCATTTGAGGACGAATGTTCCTAAGGGGGAGGGGGGGATAATGTAACGTCTCGGAAAATTAGAAAGTAAACTAAAGCCTAAACGTGAGGGTTAATGTCAAGGGTTAAGGGCAAGGGTTAAGGGTTTTGGGTGAGGGTCATGGTTAGGGGACCAAGGATGCCTAAAACTAGGCTTAGCCACTGCCTACCATGACCACGAGGGTCTTCACGACCAATGGTGGCCACCATGAGCCGTGGGCCCCCTTCACAACCTGTACAAGTGGGCGTGGTCCCTGACGAGGCTGCCTAAGTTGAGGGCTTTTTAGTAATTTCATTTTAATTAATTATTAAGTGGGGTTGTTTTTAATTGTTTTATATCACTAGTATATATAGTTTTAAGTCTTAAAACAACTCATTTACGCCTTATTTCTCCAAAACCCAAATCATATCAAAAGAGTTCTTCCTTTCAATATTTCTCTCTCTAGAAGTTCCCAAAGAAGAAGAAGAAGAAGAAGTGGGAGCTAGGGTTTGTGGATTCAAGGTGTTCTTCCTCAAATTTCTTGGGGATTCACAAGCAAGATATGGTGATCCTTCATCTAGGGGTAGATTTCACCCCTAGAGTCCATTCAAATGTAAATTTCAAAGTTTTCAAGCTTCTCAAAACCTAGGGTTTTACTCTATCCCATGGGTTCCTTCTTCAAACATTTCAAATGGTTAGTAATGACAAATTATGATTGTATTAGTGTTTAATTGATGATTTATGATGAAAATATTCTTAGAACCAATGAATTTCCTCAATTCCTAAATTGTGCCTTTATGAAGTGGGTTTGTTGATTATGAAAGCATGTGAATGAAATTTGTCTAAATTGCTTTAGGTTATTGAATTGTATCATTATCCATGCCTAAATTGTACAAAATTATTGTTGTGTTGATGATTTGAGATTCATGGTCTTGAAGGGCAAAGTGTGAAGAATTGAAGTATGATTATGATATTATGCATCCTTTTCTTGTATAAATGATTGTATTGTTGATTGTTGAACCTTGGATTGGTAGGCTAATGACACCCTTCCACACATGTTAATAATGAACCTTGGGATCGGTAGACTTATTGTAACATCCGACAATTTAAAATGAATATGAAGAAGCTTGAAACTGGAAGTAGTCATTTTTGGAAAAAAATTCAGAATCTGGAAATTCGGCCAAGTGTGGAAATCAATGATATTTTGGCCAACTTTGAGCAGTCATAACTCCTAGCTCAGGATGATCCAGGAGTAGTTCCAGTTATTTTTGGAAAGCCCTTGGAACGATCTTTCCAACGCCACCGATTTTGCTCGATTCTGAGTTCGTATGAGCGAGTTATGCCCTTTGAAAGTTGGGCAGTTGGCAGGGAGTCCGTCCGGAAATTTAAGGGCATTTTGGTCTTTTCACAAATCATTTCTTTTGAGGTTATATTG
>JAJOOR010037165.1:0-13985 GCA_036250505.1 Solanum acaule | reverse complement strand
AAGAATGACAAAAGTCCCACATCGGTGGTTAATGAGATGGGTGGACTCCTTATAAGGCTTGGGCAATCCTCCTCCCTTTGAGCTAGCTTTTGGGGTGTGAGTTAGGCCCAAGACCTAATTTAACAATCTGCGCCTTGCTGGCAGTTCCTTGACGGAAGAAATGGTTTTAAACATTGCAAGATTGAGGAAGCTTGAGAGTCTCAAATTAGAATTTGGATTTCCTTGTTGGAGATCAGAGAGCTATTGTTGGGACGTCACAAATGTGGAGTTCCCTGCACTCAAATACTTGACATTAGTGAGTATGCAGATGGAAGAATGGAAAGTTTCAGAGGAATCCTTTCCCGTGCTTGAGGAGCTATCTTTACTAGTTTGTAACGATTTCAAGGAGATCTCTCCTAGCTTTGCGGATATTCAAACACTGCGACTTATTGAACTGTCTAACTGCACGGATTCACTTGTAGTTTCAGCTATGAATATCAAAAGAGAGATAGAAGACAACACAGGATGTGACAGGCTCCAAGTTATAGCAAAGCTGCTCTCTTTACACATCTAAATTCTACTTCTGTATTGTCACATTATTATCTCTTCTTTTTATTAGTGAAATTTTTAACTTAGGAAGCTGAGGTTGCAATTCAACTTTCAGATAGAATAAAGTTGGTCCGTTTCTCAAAATTCAAAAGTGAATTTGACTCTAGGAGTAAAAATAAAATATTTTAGAATCCATTTACCAAATGCAACAAAATAGTACCTAAAGTGCCCTAAAAGAGTTTGTTTCTTCTTTTACATGTATTCTTTAGATTATATGATTTTTTTTCTATTGGACATTGAATACATGAATCGGTAAATAAAATACATCTGATAAAATATAAGCAATATAGATAAGAGATATGGAGACTAGAATGTAGAGATCATCTTATTCAAATGTCTTCAAATCTTCTCTTAAATATGCATACATGTCATTCAATAAATTCATAACAATATGAATTTAAGCAGTTCATGTATAACGAAATGGACAATCCACTCATTCAATGAATTTATAATAGTACATGATTTTTTTTTCCTTCATATAATTACTTTTTTTCTATTTAAGCTATAAATAGTCGCACAAGATTATTTCCTCCGGTATTAGTTAAGCTAAAGACTAATCTTTAATATTTCCACACCGAGAAATTCAATCAGAGCAATTTTTATTTTATCAAAATATAAATATTGACATTTGAACGCTTAGATACACCAATTTAATAGTTAATTATATATATATAAAAGTTATTTTAAATTTTTTAAATTTATAACTTCAATAAAATACATAAAATTTTGAAATGCTTTTTTTTAAATTTTTTATTATATTCATAAATAGTAATAATTGTCTATCATTCACATTTTTCCGTTACCATAACTTCTTCTTTTTTAAGAATAAAGTTAAAAGAAGGAAAACTTATTTTATTTTATTACTCCGTAGATAAGTAGATAAGAAAGAGTAAAAGAAAAAAAGAAAAAGCAAACGGGGAAAAGAGGAGAAGAAAAGAAAGAGACTTTTAGTCAAAAAGCAAAAATTATTATGGGTCCCAATTTTTTTTGAACTATTTTAAAATAAATTTTAATTTATTTAATCACTTTTTAAAAAAAATAAATTGTGAACACTCAATTATTGTATTGATTTGGTTGCTGATATTTTCCACTACAACTATTTGTCATTTTTTTAATTTCTGAAACCATCAATTTAGGGCAATCAACAACTGAAGGTGAGATTTTTTTATTTTTCTTTTTGCTTATAAAATACTTCAAATTGGTTTGTAGTTTATCCAACAAAGTTTATTTGCAACCAAAATTCAAATCCTTAGAAGTTGGTTTGGGTGTTTTTCTTCTCTAAATTATGAAATGATGTTGTTTTCATTTCTTTTATGGAAGGTGACAAAGCAATTAATTCAATTCATGGAGATTGTTGAGACTTGTGAAAAAGTAACTCTTTCTTCTGGAGAGCCTTCAAACAGACCTATTATTACATCAATTTATGATGACGATGAAGTTGTCGGCTTTGAGAAAGATGCAGAAATTATAATGAAGAAATTGACACGAGGAACTAAGGAACGGGATGTTATCTCCATCTTTGGAATGGCAGGACTAGGTAAAACAACTTTGGCAAGAAAGGTGTACAACAATCCCTCTATTGTTAATTACTTTGATGTGAAAACATGGTGTGCTGTGTCGCAAGCATATAATAGAAGAAAGTTATTGGTTGAAATTTTAAAACAAGCTACAAATGATAAGATAAAAATCAATGACATAGCTGACAAGTTGCGCAAGAGTTTAATAGGCAGGAGATACCTCATCGTATTAGATGACATTTGGGATGTCGAGGCATGGGAAGATTTGGAAAAATGTTTTCCTCAAGGTGAATATGGAAGCAGAGTAATGGTCACAACACGAATTGAACAAGTGGCTAAGCATCTTCAGCACCACAGTGATCCTTATTCTCTAAGCTTTCTAACGACGTTAGAGAGTTTGAGATTATTGAAGAAGAAGGTATTTCGAGGAGAGACTTGTCCCCCGGATTTACTGGAAGCAGGGTTCCAAGTTGCCCTACACTGTAAGGGATTGCCTCTTGTGGTTGTCCTGGTTGCTGGATTTATTGCAAAAATGGAAAGGGTGGCCTCCTTGTGGCTCAAGGTTGCAAATGACTTAAGTTCTTTTGCTTTAGGAGAGCAGTGTATGAAGGTAATACAATCAAGTTATGACCATTTAGAAGACCACTTAACGCCTTACCTTCTTTACAAGGGATTGTTTCCAGAGGACCATAAGATTCCAGTGGATGATCTGCTGAAGTTGTGGATGGCTGAAGAGTTTGTATTGAATGCCGGAACAGAGAACATGGAGGAAGCATCTCGTGTTTGCTTGAGTGATTTGAATAACAGAAGCCTAGTAATGGTCTCCGGAATGAGAATTAATCATGATGTAGAATACTGCTCACTTCATGATGTAGTGCGTGAGTTCTGCTTGAGAAGGCTCACAGAAGACAAGTATATGCAGCTCACAGTACCATACAACCCGTATCAACATTTGTGTTCCACAGAATCACGGTTATGCATTTATATTCATGATGATCTTGTTAAACAATTAGATCATTCTGATTACCGGCTGGATAAGATTCCAACGCTCCATTTCAAGGAAATAAATTCTTTGGAGTTCATTGCTCATCCAAAACTCAATATATGGAATAACCGATGTTCAAATCCTTTACATTTACTTGTTAAATTAAGATTTGTTCGGGCATTGCATTTGATGGATGTGGAATTGCCAAATTCATGGGCTACTGCAATGCAATCGCTAACTCAGTTGAGGTACCTTGCTCTTTATGTCCAACATTTCGATTTCAAGTGGATATCACACCTACACTATCTCCAAACTCTGCATCTGAAGTCAAGTGAGAGGATACGCCTAAGGGCTTCTACTTTATGGGAAATGACAAAGCTAAGGCATGTGAATATAGATGGTTTTTCTGTGGTATGGGATGTCAATGACCAAGGAAGTTTCGAGGAAACTTCAACAACTATGCTAGAGAACATGAAAACTTTTCGCACTTGTCATATATGCTTGGATAATATGAATCCAAGGTTTTTGTGGAGGTTTCCGAATCTTGAAGAACTCAGCCTCAACATTAAAAATGTACTTGAGTTTCCTTTGTTTCCCATATCGGAAGTTCTTACTCACCTTCATTCTCTCTCTCTGGAGTTATCTTCCTTGAAACTCTGTGATTCAGTTGGATGGAAGAGCAATTTTGTCTCCCCTCCAAATCTTAGGCATCTGCACCTTGCTGGCTTTTTGTTGACGGAAGAAATGGTTTTAAACATTGCAAGTATGAAGAAGCTTGAGAGTCCTAAATTAGAGGTGGGGTTTCCTTGGAGGTTATCACAGAGTTATTATTGGGACGTCAGAAATGTGGAGTTCCGTGCACTCAAATACTTGACATTACTCAGTTGGCAGATAGACGAATGGAAAACTTCAGGGAATCCTTTCCGGTGCTTGAGGAGCTATCTATACAAGCTACTGGTGACAATTTCAAGGAGATCCCTTCTAGCTTTGCAGATATTCCAACACTGCGACTTATTGAACTGTCCAAATGCATCAATTCACTTGTGGTTTCAGCTATGAATATCAAAAGAGAAATTGAAGAAAACACAGGATGTGACAGTCTCCAAGTTGTTATAAAAAGTAAATAAATGCACTTCATAGCTGCTCTATTTCCACTTCTATATTGTCTGTTTAACTTAAGAAGCTGAGGTTGCAATTCAACTTTCAGGTAGAATAAAGATGGTACAAAATCTTGTCAATCTAGTGTAACTTGTGAAATATTTGTACAAATTGCCTAAAAGAGTTTGTTTCTTCTTTCAGATGTATCATAAAAATACAAAAAAATAGGGGATATCGATTTTATGATCTAATATAATTGTTCCTTAGATTATATGATTTTTTTTCCATTGGACATTGAATAATACATGATTAGGTAAATAAAATACATGTTATAAAATATAAGTATTTTAGAACAAGCGATATAAACAAGAGATATGTAGAGTAGAATTGAGAGATCATCTTATCCAAATGTCTTCCAAGTCTTTTCTTACAATGGTGAATGACTCCTATTTATAGGTTGCAAAATCACTCTAAAAATGTTAGAATGTATGCGTCCACTAATAGTCAATGGACCAAGTCCCTTGATAGAATAACAGTGCGGAAAATAAATAACCGAAAGTAAAACAAACATAGGAGTTTAATGTGGAAACCCCCATACTCAAAGAAAGAGAAAACCACAACTTGTCTCACAAGATTTTAACCCAACTCCATTAACTATGAAGGAGCAAAGCTTCAAATTACAACTCTCTAGAAATCTAGGAAGTAAGCTCTTAATCCCTTCCCCCTCACACTAACAACTTTGTTAGTCACAAACTAAGCAATAACTCTATTGCCCACTAAACCAACTAGCTCTAATCAATCTAGACTTTAAAAATCCGACATAACAATCTTTAGCTAAAAAAATATTTTGTGTTTAAATTTATACATAAAAAAATTAAGATAGAGCAAATGAATAATGAGGGTAAATTTAAAACGCTATCTATGTATTTGGCCTTATCTTAAATTGATTATTATTTCAAAATTATTGTTTAAAAGCAAGCCTTTCTATAATATTTCTTAATTAATATGCAGGTACCGGCCACCACCAACTTCATTAATTAACTCTAAAGCTCATTAACATATTTGCAAGTGGAAAACCATTCGTTCCTCTTTGGTTTGGCTTATTTCAAATTATAATTACTTTCTCAGTTTCCATTGCTCTAAACCCAAAAGCATCAAATTAAGCAGTCTTCTTCTCAATATCTCAAGGTTAGATTTCTAAATTGTTTATTTATTTTTCATATTCAACATACATTTTACTCTATTTTCTTGAGTCTTTAGTTGTTATGTGAGGTTAATGTCTTGTGCTCTGACGGTGTAAGATCTATTCCTATGCTATAAAGGAATTTAGATTATTTCTATTGTAATCATCGTTAAATCGAGTTAGTAGCCAGGGTTAGTTATGTTGAGTTATGGTTGAAGTTTATATTAACTAGAGTTAGTTGGTATAGCCGTATAGTGGGCAGTAGAGCTATTGTTTACCTTGTCTTGTAATAGAGGTGTTACAAGGGGAAAAGATTAAGAATTTAATTCCTAGGTTACAAGAGTTTGTAATCTGAATCTTGACTCGATGATTAATGGAGTTGGTGAAATCATGTGAGACAGGACAAAAAGGTTTGCACGTAAACATTGTTTGTTCTTTACATTTATGCATTACTTTCATGTATTGTTTAATTGGGAGTTTTAAATTTAGTCGGACCGAAACTTAATTATCTGTATGTATACATCTTTAACGTGTTTGATTAATTATTAACATGTCATGTATTACTATTTATTTCTTTATACTCATTTATATTCCCACAACAACTAGTATCCGTAGAGAATATAGCAAAAGAAAAATATAATCAGAAACCTTCTGCTAGCTCAAGATCGTTAACTAAGATCGGAAGATTTAACTAAAGAAGAGGAAGTTAGAAAGGAAAAGAGAACTTGGTTATGAAAGAAGAATTCTTGAATTGCTTGAATGGTCACTGTATCACTCTTCATTCTTCAATATATCTCCATCCTCTCTTCTTTCAATTTCGACTTCTCTAAACCCAACATTAAAGCATCAAATTTTACTTTGACATCATTATACAGTAAAATTCCTTAATTGGATTCTTTTTGTTATTTTTTTCTTACAATTATAACACCTCCGTTTTACTACTCTATGAAATAATGGTTTTTTTTCAATTTTTTTCCTAATGAAAGGTGACAGAGCAATTAACTCAAGGCAGTTGGACGGTTAGTAGTTTCCACAATTGCCAATTGAAATAGATCTTGTTGAAACTTGTCGAAAAGGAACTCTTTCTTCTGGAGAGCCTTCCACCAAACATGGTATTACATCAATTTATGATGATGATGAAGTTGTCGGCTTTGAGAAAGATGCAGAAATTATAATGATGAAATTGATACGAGGAACAAAGGAGCGGGATGTTATCTCCATCTATGGAATGCCTGGACTCGGTAAAACAACTTTAGCAAGTAAGGTGTATAACAATCCCTCTATTGTTAATTACTTTGATGTTAAAGCATGGTGTGCTGTCTCACAAGCATATAATAGGAGGACGTTATTGGTTGAGATTTCCAAACAAGCTACAAATGATAAGATCAAAATAGAAGAGGACGATGATGTAGCTGATATGTTGCGCAGGGTTCTAATAGGCAAGAGATACCTCATCGTGTTAGATGACATTTGGGATGTCGAGGCATGGGAAGATTTGGGAATATGTTTCCCTCAAGGTGGAGGGTAATGGTAACAACACGAATTGAAGAAATGGCTAAGCATCTTCAGTGATCCTTATTCTCTTAGCTTTCTAACGTCCGAAGAGAGTTGGGAATTATTGGAGAAGAAGGTATTTTTGTCCCCCGGATCTACTGGAAGCAGGGTTACAAGTTGCCCTACACTGTAAGGGATTGCCTCTTGTGGTTGTCTTGATTGCTGGAATTATTGCAAAAATGGAAAGGGAGGCATCCTTATGGCTCGAGGTTGCAAATGACTTAAGTTCTTTTGCTTTAGGAGAGCAGAGTATGAAGGTAATACAATCAAGTTATGACCATTTAGAAGACCACTTAAAGCCTTGCCTTCTTTACATGGGATTGTTTCCAGAGGACCATAAGATTCCAGTGGACAATCTGCTGAAGTTGTGGATGGCTGAAGAGTTTATATTGAATACCGGAACAGAGAATATGGAGGAAGCATCTCGAGTTTGCTTGAGTGATTTGCTGAACAGAAGCCTAATAATGGTCTCCAGAATGAGAATTAATCGTGATGTAGAATACTGCTCACTTAATGATATAGTGCGTGAGTTCTGCTTGAGAAAACTCACAGAAGACAAGTATATGCAGCTCACAGTGCCATACAATTCGTATCAACATTTGCATTCCAAGGAATCACGGTTATGTATTTATATTCATGATGATCTTGTTGAACAATTATGGAATAACCGATCAAATCCAACACTCAATACATGGAATAACATGGAGTTCATCGCTCATCCAACACTCAATACATTGAATAACCGATCAAATACTTTAGATTTACTTGTTGAATTAAGATATGTTCGGGCATTGCATTTGATGGATGTGGAATTGCCATATTCATGGGTTAATGCAATACGACAGCTAACCGAGTTGAGGTACGTTGCACTTTATGTTGGAAATTTTGAATTGCAGTGGATATTGCACCTACGCTATCTCCAAACTCTACAGGTCAAGTCACATAAGAAGTTATGCATAAGGGGTGCTTCTTTTTGGGAAATGACGAAACTAAGGCATGTGAATATAGAACATTTTTCCTTGGGAGGGGAATACAATGACCAAGAATCTTCAACAACTATGCTAGAGAACTTGAAGACTTTTCACACTTGCTATATAAGTAGGTATGATATTAATCCAAGGTTTTGGTGGAAGTTTTCAAATCTTGAAGAACTCAGCCTCCGCATTAAATATGCACCTAAGTTTCCTTTGTTTCCCATATCGGAAGTTCATACTTGCCTTCATTCTCTTTTTCTGGAGTTTACTTTGACGGAATTCTGGGATTCAGTTGGATGGGAGAGCTATTTTGTCTTCCCTTCAAATCTTAGGGATCTGTCCCAAAATGGTTGTTTCTTGACGAAAGATATGATTTCAAACATTGCAAGATTGCGGAAGCTTGAGAGTCTCAAATTAGAGGGGGGAACTGGGGTGAACACAGAGCTATTGTTGGGACGTCAGAAACGTGGAGTTCTCTGCACTCAAAGACTTGATACTACTTGATATGCAGATGGACGAATGGATAGTTTCAGAGGGATCCTTTCCGGTGCTTGAGGAGCTAGTTATACGATGGTTACTACTTCAAGGAGATCCCTCCTAGTTTTGTGGATATTCCAACAGTACTGCGACTTATTGAAGTGATTGACTGTGACGACTGTTTTGTGGTTTCAGCTATGAATATAAAAAGTGAAATAGAAGAAACCTCTGGATGTGATCGTCTCCAAGTTCTTATATTGTAGGACTACTAAAGCTGATATGGTAAGTCAGTTCAACTCATCTTTAACTTAACTCTGTCTTACCAGTTACCACATAATATAATATTTTTTTTAGAACTTATGTTCGCCTCTTCTACATGCAGGTTGAAGAGATGAAAGCTAAGGAGTTGTTATTATTTGAATTGCAAGCTAAAATTGTCTGGATGATCGCAACATCATTCTAGTTCTGAAGTTTGTTTGAAAAGTTTTTCACATCATATATTGATCTATGTTGTCATCAGTGGCGAATTAACAGCCAAAAAATAGGGCACCCGCACCCGTGGTCTCTTCGTAAAATTAGATATTTTATATGTATATTTTTTAAGATTTTGTATAATATTATATTCTTGCACCCGTACTACAAGAAGTCTAAATGGTCCACATGGTTAAAGGTTGAGCTTTTGACCTTGAGGATGAAAGATCAATTCTCACTTCAATACATTTTACTTGATGCACCCATGTTCAAAAAATCCTAGATTCGCTTCTGGTTGTCATGTATATTTCAGTCTTGTAATGTTATTGTTGAAGTCTATATCAGCTAGAGTTAGTTGGTATGATGGACAGTAGAGTTATTGCTTAGCTTGTCTTGTAATAGAGGTGTTACAAGGGGAAGAGATTAAGAGTTTAGATCCTAGGTTACAAGAGTTTGTAATCTGAATCTTGGCTGGATGATTAATGGAGTTGTTGCTGAAATCATGTGAGACAAGTCGTGGTTTTTTCCTCCCATGAGCAAAAAGATTTCCACGTAAACATCGTTTGTTCTTTACATTACACATTACTTTCTTCAATATATCTCCATCCTCTCTTATTTCAATTTCGACTTCTCTAAACCCAAAATTAAATCATCAAATTTTACTTTGACATCATTATACAGTGCAGTTCCTTAATCGGATTCTTTTTGTAATTTTTTTCTTACAATTATAACACCTCTGTGTTACTACTCTATAAAATAATGTTTTTTTTTCAACTGTTTTCCTAATGAAAGGTGACTGAACAATTAACTCAAGGCAGTTGGCCGGTTAGTAGTTTCCACAATTGCCAACTGAGTTTCTTTTGTTTTCCTTA
Organism: Solanum acaule; assembly: GCA_036250505.1. Taxonomy (NCBI): domain Eukaryota; kingdom Viridiplantae; phylum Streptophyta; class Magnoliopsida; order Solanales; family Solanaceae; genus Solanum; species Solanum acaule. The sequence goes on along the minus strand of JAJOOR010037165.1, from coordinate 4,266 downwards.
GAAAGAAGGCAAAAAATTTAGAACATGAAATATTTTGAATTAATAAGAGACGCTTAATTTATGTGTTGTGGCATATTAAAAAGAAATTTTATCAAGTTGAATATATGATATATTAAAAAAATTACATATTAAAATTGTTCGAATATTACTTTTGAAATTCATTTGATAGCAATATTTCAGCAGCATGCATGATGTAGCTTGCACTGATAATAATCTTGATTGAATAAGCTCATCATTCACTGGTTTGAGGTTGCATATTTTCTCTCCAATTACTATGCAAGTTATTGCACAATGATCATCTACTAGTCATCTTAAGGAAGACATAGATTGATCAAATTTCTATATAAAACACTACTCTTATTCGACAACAACTTCTTAATACGTATGCAAATGTGAAAAGGTGGAAACTACAAAGGTGAAAAAAATATGCAAAACTTAAGACAAGAAATATTTTGAAATCACACTTGACATTTAAATTATGAGTTATGACATATTAAACAAAAGAAGCTTTTATCAAATTGAATATTTGATATATTATAAGAATTGCATAATTGAAGTTATTGGTTTGAGCTTGTATATTTTTCTTCAATTTTTGTGCAACTTATCACACACTTATTATAATATTTTAAAAGTTCTTGTACTTAATTAGAATGGAATACACGAGCAACATACATGTCCAAGTATATATATATCGTTATAACAACTTTGCACAACTTAGGATGAGACACACGTGGCCAGAACTAGTAAAATAAATTATAGGGGTACTTCCTTCGTTCAAAAAAATAAAATGATCTTCTTTCTTTTTAATTTTTTTAAAAAAAGAATAACATTTTTCATTCTTTTTTGACAACACTTTAATTTCAACTTTTCATATGACATGCTTAAAGTTAAAATCATAAAATTTAAAATATAATCATAAAAAGTCTTCTTTATTTTTTAATACTGTATCATTGTATCAAGTAAAATGTCAGATGAACGTGAATTAAATAATATGAAATGGAAGCATAAACAAAGTTATCTTTTCCGATCGGAAACGTGGTTCAATAAATACAGGCTACAGCTGTTGATTGAGAGTTTAAAATAATATGTACTTACTTATTTGTTTAATCAACAGTTATTTATATCATTCAAGTCCACCATCTCCTTCCTTTATTTTTCTGATCAGTTTCCATTTCTCTGAACACAAAAGCATCAAATTAAGCAATCTTCTCAATAACCCAAGCAAGGTCAGATTTCTAAATTGTTTTATTTTTGTTTCATACATTTTACTCTATTTTCTTCACATCATTATTCATTACTATTCTTTAATCAGTTTTTTCTTGGATATTTTTAACTTTTATTTTATTTTATTTAATTTGCTTCTCTACTTATTTACTAGGGGTTTTGTTCCATTCAGAAGTTAAATTTTAGAGTTGTTAAACTAAATTAGAAATTACGAATCATAACTATGTATAATATTTATATATTACCACATTTCATCTTCTTCATTGATGTGTTTTTTTATTCAATCTCAACCAACTCAAAACTCCTCTTAAACAGTTTTAAATTTTAGATATGAGTTCTTCTCAACATTTCAAGTCTTTTCATATATTATTCATTCGAAATGATTTACATATTTACTGTAGGTTAAATTTTAAAATTTGAGCTTCGAAACTTTACTGTTAGATGGTTAAATTTTATTATTACTGTAGCTTTGGGTTTTAACTGATTTAGCCATCTCTAGGAGCTTATAAAGGGATTGTATTAGATCATAGACATTCATTGATGATAAGATTATTTTCTTCTCTCTATATTTTTTTCTTTAGCTGAATTCTCGGGTTTAATTCCTGAACTAGTTGTTCATATTCCTCGAGATTACTCCTAGAATTTGTTTCATATCTGTAATTCTCTGTAATCGTATCAATTGACGAATTATTCCATTTTTCTTTGTCAATACTAAGAAAGAATATTAAGGTGAAACTCGCATATTTAAGTCTGGGATCCGATCTGCCACTATAAGGGAAAAGGATTTAAACAAAACTTGATGAATCACTGTATAAAAGATTATTGAGTAGCGAATTTTGACTCAGGGGGGCCTAGAATTAATATCTCCAGTAGCTGAAAGAAAATACCCTTTATATGTTACATTACTTTGATATGTTTGGGTTTGGTTTTTTTTTTCTTCTCTAAAATTCTGAAATGATGTTGTTTTCATTTCTTTTATGAAAGGTGACAAAGCTATGGAGGTTGTTGGAACTTGTGGAAAAGGAACTTCTGGAGAGACTTTGAACAAACCTAGTATTACATCAATTTATGATGATGTAGTTGTCGGCTTTGAGAAACATGCAGAAATTATAATGAATAAATTGATACGAGGAACTAAGAAGCGGGATGTTATCTCCATCTATGGGATGCCCGGACTAGGTAAAACAACTTTGGCAAAAAAGGTATACAACAATCCCTCTATTGTTAATTACTTTGATGTTAAAGCATGGTGTTCTGTGTCGCAAGCATATGATAGGAGGACGTTATTGGTTGAGATTTTCAAACAAGCTACAAATGATAAGATCAAAATCAAAGAGGACGATGATGTAGCTGACATGTTGCGCAGGGTTCTAATAGGCAAGAGATACCTTATCGTATTAGATGACATTTGGGATGTCAAGGCATGGGAAGATTTGGGAATATGTTTCCCTCAAGGTGAATGTGGAAGCAGAGTAATGGTCACAACACGAATTGAAAAAGTGACTAAGCAACTTCAGCACCACAGTGATCCTTATTCTCTTAACTTTCTAACGTCCGAAGAGAGTTGGGAATTATTGGAGAAGAAGGTATTTCGAGGAGAGAGTTGTCCCCCGGATCTACTGGAAGCAGGGTTACAAGTTTCCCTACACTGTAAGGGATTGCCTCTTGTGGTTGTCTTGATTGCTGGAATTATAGCAAAAACGGAAAGGGAGGCGTCCTTGTGGCTCGAGGTTGCAAATGACTTAAGTTCCCTTGCTTTAGGAGAGCAGAGTATGAAGGTGATACAATCAAGTTATGACCATTTAGAAGATCACTTAAAGCCTTGCCTTCTTTACATGGCATTGTTTCCAGAAGACCATAGGATCCCAGTGGACCATCTGCTGAAGTTGTGGATGGCTGAAGAGTTTGTATTGAATGCCGGAACAGAGAACATGGAGAAAGCATGTCGAGTCTGCATGACTGATTTGCTTAACAGAAGCCTAATAATGGTCTCCGGAATGAGATTTTATCGTGATGTAGAATACTGCTCACTTCATGATGTAGTGCGTGAGTTCTGCTTGAGAAAACTCACAGAAGAAAAGTATATGCAGCTCACAGTGCCATACAATCCGTATCAACATTTGCATTCCATGGAATCACGGTTATGTATTTATATTCATGATGATCTTGCTAAACAATTAGATCATTCCGACGACCAGCTGGATAAGATTCCAATGCTCGATTTCAAGGAAACAAATTCTTTGGAGTTCATTGCTCATCCAAAACTCAATACATGGCATAACCAATATTCGAATCCTTTGGATTTACTTGTTAAATTAAGATTTGTTCGGGCGTTGCATTTGATGGATGTCGCACTGCCAAATTCATGGGCTACTGCAATGCAATCGCTAACTCAGTTGAGGTACCTTGCACTTTATGTCAAACAATTCGAATTGGAGTGGATATCACACCTACACAATCTCCAAACTCTGCAGCTCAAGTCAAGTGATGAGAAGTTACGCCTAAGGGCTGCTACTTTATCAGAAATGACGAACCTAAGGCATGTGAAAATAGACTGTTTTTTCATGGTATTGGAAAATAATGAGCAAGAAAGTTCTTCAACCACTATGCTAGAGAACATGAAGAGTTTTGGCACTTGTGATATTGTTTTATTTAAAATAATGATTTGACTGATTAAGAGTCGCCACTTAATTTTTTAAGAAAAATCAAGAAAAATATTCATTTCCACAAGACTAAAACAGGAATCTAGTGAAAACTTGTAAAGGGGTTCGAGGTTCTTATTAATATTCTAGGAAGGTTTTAAAAGCACCTAGAATATCCACTAATGTGGTTTTCCGACAATTAAATTTTTGGCTAAAAGTACTGTAACTTAATTTGAATAGAACGATTGAACTATTTTATAGTTGAGGCGGTTATAAAAGGGGAAAAGGAAAATACTGACCTACAATCTAAGTGAGACACTTCTCTAATTTTATTCTTTTAAGTCTTTTGAAACATGAGCGATTTAGTTAAATTGTTGAAACGAAATGAGCGTCTTTCGGG
>JAJOOR010037164.1:0-19364 GCA_036250505.1 Solanum acaule | reverse complement strand
TACAGAGAGAGAGAAAGAGAGATGAGTAGTTAAATTTCATAACTAGGGTTGTGGGAACCATGATGAATTATTAATGTAAGTTTATGTAAAAAGTGATTCTTAACTGATTTTTATGCATGTATTATTGATCTCTTCGTTTTGATTGCTTTTTAATGGTGGCCAATTTTAGAAGTCGTCTTATTCCTACTTAACCGACTAAAGAAGTAACGAATGGGAAAAGATATTGAACATAGAAAATTTAATGTAGATAATCCGCTATCTAATAACCTAATGCAAATATGTGAGGGCTAATCTGAGGTCAAGGGTAAGCTTTAGTAAATCATACACCCATAGACCGACCAAGTTGCGTTGTGAAAGTTACATTTGGACGACCAATCACTTAGGAGATGTATAACTTACTAACTTTCAATGATAAAAGTTGAAATAGATATTTGGTATAATATTCTTGCTATGTTATGAAATTATGGGGAACATATTCCTAGTTATTTCTAATAATCTAAATACAAATAAATACATAGTTCCAAGCAATTGCTATTTTTTTTTTTAATTTCAATTTAAAAGTCCTCCTTTTAAATAACAACTACCGAGTTAAATATTTATTGTTGAAAATATTCTACCATATTCTCTATGGGATCGACCCCAACTCATAGTTAGGTAAATATATTGCATACGACCATTTATATTTCATTTCAAGAAGTATGTTTGGACATTATCAAAAACAAAAAATATAGATATGTAATCATTATTTACTTCATATTTAATATTTTTATTATCGTTGTTGAGCATCAATTTTATTGATTATTCTTATATTGATTATTTTATTTGTCGAATTAAAATGGCGTGAAGATGAAGAAATTCGGAGCACAAATGAATCAAAAAAAAGAAATCATATTAGGAAATCAAGCAGACAACTTAATGAATTAAATTTAATAAATAATTTATTTCTATATATGGGCAGTAGCAAACAAAAATTGCAAATTGCAAAATGAAATTCCCTTATAGTTTCCACTTATCATAGTATCAAGGTAACAAATTTTTTGTTGAGGCGATGGAGAAAACGGCTTCCAGAAACAACAAAAAAGATCATAACCCAATTCTTTTGGGTTTTCGGTTCCTAATTCTATATATATAAATACTCCGTAAAAATAATTCTCAAAACTAACCATGAAATAATAAACAACATATAACTTAGAGCTTATAGCTTGAGAAATATGGAAGGCCAGAGAATTATGGTTTATTCTTTCTTCTCCTTTATTATTTATTTGTATTCGTGTTGATTGAAGGATAATTTAGCTATTGTGCTTAAATTTTTATGATTAACACAAGAATATTAATTTTAATAAATATTGATTATGTTTTCTTTAGATAATCAGTAGTTAAATTTCATAACTAGGGTTGTGGGAACAATGATGAATTATTTAAGTAAGATTATGTAAGAAGTGATTCTTAAATGATTATTATGTATTTATTGTTGATCTCTTCATTTTGATTACTTTTTAATGGTGGCCGATGTTAGAACTCATCTTATTCCTACTTTCCTGACCAAGGAAGTAACGAATGGGAAAATAGATTAAACAATGGAGATTTAGTGTTGATAATTCGTTATCTAATAGCCTAACCCAACTATGTGAGGGCTAATCTAGGGTCAAGGGTAAGGTTTAGTAAAGAAATCACTCGTACACTGACCAAGTTGCGTTGTGAAATTCCCTTTTTGAATGTCCAATCACTTAGGAGATACATAACTTACCAACTTTGCATGCTAGAAGATTGAAATAGATCATTAGTACAATATTCTTGCTATGTTATGAAATCATGGGGAACACATTCCTAGTTATTTCTAATAATCTAAATACAAACAAATACTTAGTTTGTTTGCAACTGTCAATTTGTATCTATGTATAATTTTATATTCATTAACTAGTAGTAGTATAAGAAAAAATATAACTTGATGAATATAATAAAAATATTAACTATTTATAGCGCTCAAACTACTCTAAAAAAATTAGAAGAGTAAGCAGTCATTAGCAATAAAAATAACCAACAATAGAGTCCAGGTCGAATTGCACAAGGAGTGATAAAGTGCAACGAATTCAATTAGATATTAAGAATGGAAACTAATTCATTGTGGAAATGAGAGAAATTGAATGGATAATTCCACTAAATTGACAAAAAGGGTTTTGGTATCAATGTCACGACCCAGACCATCGTGATTGGCCCACACCAACACTCCGGTGGGAAACCCACTACTATAACCCAAACCAAGCAACTAAAGCAATAACTAAAACATTTAAGTCAAATACTAAGGAAAGAAAAATAGAGTTCCCATAACCTCTAACAAAAGTCTAACAATAATAAACTAACAATGCGGAAGACTAACCTAGAACCTGAAAGTCAATGTACCAAAACCTCTAACATGAACCAAGTCTAAACAAGAAGGGATGCAACCCTAATATAATGAACTAATTAAGTAACTAGAAGATAAGTCTAAGTCCGAAAATGGTGGACATGGAAGAAAGAGAAGCCATGGCAGCCCGGAAGAATTGGCTCACCCTTGAATTCGAACGATTACTGATCTCCTAAGCGAGGTCTGTCAGTAGCCTCTTGAAGATGCCCTGTAATAAAAAAGAATAAGAGCAAGTGCAGTATCAGTACACAACCACAGTGTACTGGTAGGATCACACGGCTATCCCACTAAGTGCAACATAAGCAAGTCAAGACAACACTATAATCACATGCATATATATGAACATATACAATATTATCAATATTTACAAACAACGAGCAACTTCACATTTTATATCAAATCATTGGTCCTCTCATTGAACCTAAAACCAAACAGTTAGCATGCCGGAACGTGGCAACCGATCCCATATTTACCTCGGAACGTGGCAACCGAACCAATTTAGTTATGCCGGAACGTGGCAACCGATCCCATTCACACGCCACAATCACAATCACAAGTATATCTTCAAGATCATACATTTAAGTCATGATTTCATGGCAATCATCATTCATCTATCTCATTTACAACAACTGTGATCAATAATGCAACATTCATATATAGACACGTATCATAATGAAGCAAGAACAAACATACATCACACAATCATAGAATCACAACCATCACCTATCTCGAAACAAGCTTGAAACCCTAAGAAACTTGATCCTTCCCTTTCCAGATTCGTTTCGCTTGTTCTTGGTCTACAAACAATCATTATAGTACAGGAATCAATAAAAAATCACTAATTACCCGAATTACTAACAATTCTATGAAACCTAGATCAAACCCATGATCCCAATTATCCAAATTATGGTTGTTTCCACTATAGAATCTATAACAAAACCCTCCCCCATCGATATTCATCCATTTTATTATGTTCTACGGATCGAAAAATAGATTCGGGGAGTGAAAAACTTACCTTTAGCCTAAAGAATTGTGAAAAACGAGTAGGATTCGCTGAGGTTCATTCCTTAGCTCTAAAAATCGTAAAGTGCCAAATAAGGTCATTTAGGGGTTTATTAATGACGGTCGCGTCTAGCCCGCCACAACGGCCAATATCCCGCCACAGCGGGCCCGCCAGAGCGACCAAATTCCTCACCAAGGCAGGTTGCACGGGAGAGGGAGATAATTAATGAATTCCAAAATCCCCATTCCACAACACAACTATAACCCATGGTGCTCAGAAAATACCCTTTACGCTAAGATCGATTCAAGGAGTTCTACTCACCCGAATTCAATTCGGTAAAGTCATACGGGTTCTTTAACAAGTTTTCTAACTTCTCATGCAATCAAAATATAAATAACTCAACCGAAAGTTACAAGATTTCTCTACACCTTTATGACTCCGATTTCATCCAAATCTGGACTAGATTGGGAAATTTCAAGATACTAAGAAAATGTTTTCCGACCAAAAAAATTGCCCATTGGATTTTCTATAACAACGGAACCTTGTTGTTACAATAGATACCAATTTACCCATCACTCATTCCCGAGTGAAAAACTTCAGAATAATAGGCTTAGGAAGGAATGAAGCAGTACCTGAATCAATGAACAATTGGGGATACTTGTCTCGCATGTCCCTCTCGGTCTCCCAAGTAGCTTCCTCAACTGGACGATGCTTCCATTGAACCTTAACAGACTTAATTTCTTTGGTCCTCAACTTATGTACATCACGATCAAGAAATGCAATAGGTTACTCCTCATATTGGAGGTCCTTGTCCAACAAAATTGAGTCCCACTTAATGATATAATCCTCGTCACCATGATACATCTTCAACATGGACACATGAAATATCGGATGAACACTCGATAGATTAGGAGGTAGAATCAATCAATACGCTACCAGTCCTACACATTCAAGAACCTCAAAGAGACTAATGTATCGCAGACATAACTTACCGTTCTTACCAAATCTCATCACCCCTTTCATGGGTGATATCTTAAAATGAACCTTTTCACCGGATTGAAATGCCATGACTCTTACCTTATGATCCGCATACTTCTTTTGTCTACTCTGGGCTGCCAGAAGCTTAGCTTGAATCCTCCTCACCTAATCTTGAGCATCCTTCACTAAATCTACCCCCAACGGTTTAACATCTCCAGCCTCAAACCATCCTATGGGTGATCTACATGCCCTCCCATAGAGTGCCTCGAATGGTGCTATATCAATGCTGGAGTGATAACTATTATTATAGTAGAATTCACACAAAGGTAAGAACTTATCCCAATGCCCTCCAAAATCAATCACACAGGCCCTCAATATGTCTTCTAACATTTGAATAGTCCTCTCCGATTGCCCGTCCATCTGTGGATGAAAGCCTGTACTAAAAGTTAGTTGTGTGCCCAATTCATCATGAAATTTCCTCAAAAACTTGGATGTTAATTGGGTACCACGGTCTAAGATGATAGAGAGGGGAACCCCATGCAACCTCACTATCTCATTCATATAAACTTTAGCCAATTGTTCAGCATTATAATCTATTCCTACCGGAATTAAATGGGCTGACTTAGTCAATCGATCAACCACTACCCAAATAGAATCAAACTTCTCCAAAGTCTTGGGAAGACCAACCACAAAATTCATGGCTATCATTTCCCACTTCCATTGCAGAATTGGCATTATTTGAAGAAAACCTGTAGGCCTATGGTGTTCATATTTCACTTGTTGACAATTTTGACACTTCACCACAAACTCCGCTATGTCTTTCTTCGTGCCCGGCCACCAATAAATTCGCTTCAAATCTCGGTACATCTTGGTCACACCCGGATGAATAGAATATCGCGAACCATGAGACTCTGTCAATAATTTCTTTATCAAGTCATCTACTCTAGGAACACATATTCTCCCTTTAAAATTGAGCACACCATCCACATCAAGAGTGGTCTCTTGTACCTTACCAACCGTAGTCTTCTTTCTAAGTTCCTCCAAATTCTCATTTTCAAATTGTTTGGCCTTGATCTCTTAAATGAAAGTGGCCCTCACTTCAATGCTAGCTAACACCCCACCTCTGTCTGAGATGCCCAACTGCATGAACTTAAACTCTTAAGGTATGGATCTCCTTAGCTGAAGGTCGCTTGGTTATACTTAAGCAAGTTAAACTACCCATACTCACCGCTTTTCAACTTAAAGCGTCTGCCACCATATTAGCCTTTCCTTGATGGTAATGAATGGTCACATCATAATCTTTAAGTAACTCCATCCACCTTCGCTATCTTAAATTCAGATCCTTTTGAGTGAACACATGTTGCAAACTATGATGATCAGTAAATACCTCACACTTAACACCATAAAGATAATGCCGCCAGATCTTAAGAGAAAACACTACCGCTGCCATCTCTAAATCATGTGTTGGATAATTCTTCTCATGCACATTCAATTGACGCAAGGCATAATCTATAACATTCTTATCCTGCATGAATACATCACCCAAACCAGAATGTGAAGCATCACAATAAACAATACAATCTTTACCTTCAACCGGTAATACTAGAATAGGTGCGGTGATCAAGAGAGTCTTCAGCTTTTGAAAGCTCTCCTCACATTTTCCAGTCCATTCAAATGGTATCTCCTTTTTGGTCAAATTAGTCAAGTGCATGGCAATAGACGCAAAGTTCTTCACAAATCGACGATAATAACTAGCCAGTCCAACAAAACTCCTAACTTCCATCACAGAGCTAGGCCGAACCCAATTCTTAACCGCCTCAATCTTTTGACGATCTACCATTACCCCATCTTTTGAAACTACATCCCCAAAAATGCTACCGAAGCCAACCAAAATTCACACTTAGAAATTTTTGCATACAACCTTTGCTTCCCAAGAATACCCAAAACAATACGAAGATAGTCAATATGCTCTTCCTTACTTTTGAATAAACCAAAATATCATCAATAATGACAATGACGAAAGAATCAAGCAATTGCTTGAACACCCCATTCATTAAACTCGTGAAAGTTGCAGACGCAATGGTCAAACCAAAAGACATAACAAAATATTCATAGTGCCCATAACGAGTTCTAAACGTCTTCTTAGGCACATCTTCCGGCCTAATTTTTAATTGATGGTAACCGAATCTTAGATCAATCTTAGAGAAAATGTTGCACCTTGCAATTGGTCAAAAAGATCATCTATTCAAGGCAAAGGATACTTATTTCGAATAGTGACCCTATTCAATTGCTGGTAATCTATACACATTCTCATACTACCATCCTTGTTCTTCACAAACAAAACTTGAGCACCCCATGGGGAAGCACAAGGATGAATAAATCCCTTATCAAGGACCTATTAGATTTGAGTCTTAAGCTCTCTTAATTCTGTCGGAGCCATGCGAAATGGAGCGCTAGAAATGGGGCGCATACCAGGCTCTAAATCAATGCAAAAATCTATATCTCTATCCGGAGGCACACCAGCCAAATCATTAGGAAACACTTCACTAAATTTAGACACCACAGGAATCGACTCAACATCCCTAATATGAGCCAAATAAGCCAAACAACCTTGCTCTATCAGTTTACTAGCCCAAATGTAGAATATAATCTTACCTTGCTTATGCTTGTACACCCCTTCCGACTCTAATTATTCCCTTCTCAGAATTTCTAGTGTTACAGACTTAGTATTACAATTAAGCACAACATAATAGGGGGACAACCAAGTCATGCCTAAGATTATGTCAAAGTCAATCATATCCAAAATCACTAAATCAACCCAAGTCTGAAATCCCATAAACAAAATAGGACAAGCACGATAGACATGGGTAATTATGATTGGCTCTTCAACTGAGGTAGAAACACGAATAGGGGAATCAAGAATATCACAAATCATATCAAAATCTAAGGCAAATCTCACAGATACATATGAATAAGTAGAACCCGGATCAAATAACACATTAGCCTTCGGTCACAGACAAGAATAGTACCTGTAATCACCGCGTCAAACTCCTCTGCCTTATTCTTGCCCGGAAAAGCATAATACTGAGCCCTATCATCTTGACGAGCCACTTCCCTGGTTGCACGTTACCCCTACCTCCATTACCATTTATTCTACTTCTACGACCTCATTGATTACCTCTTTGCCCACCTTGTCGACGTCCTCTACCATTATTACCATTCCCTGTGGGTACCATTGCTCTAGAAGGCCGCTGCGCGGCGTCTAATACACGCAGGTAGGGGAAATCTCTCCTCATATGCCCAGGTTCTCCACAATTGTAGCAAGTACGATCGAAAGATGGTCTGCGACCCGTTGAAGGCGCGACTCCCTGACTATCCTGAAAATTATAAGATGGAGTTTCCGAGCAGTTACCTGTAGAGGTTGGCATAGTGGACTGAATTGGCTTGGCTGCCAGTGTTGGCCTCCCTGAACCTCTAGAATAAGAACCTTGAAAGTTACCCAATTTCTTGACCCTATTAGCCAATGCCTTAGCCTGACCATCTCGCCTCGCCCCCTCCACTTTCTGAACATAAACTGTTACCTCATTAAAGCTCCTCCCTGCATAAGTCATATGAACATAAAATAATTGCAACTCAGAATTCAGTCCCCTAATAAATAAGCGGATCCTCTCCTCCTCAGTAGTCACCAATTGAGTAGCACATCTAGACAAAGCATGGAACTTGGCCTCATAAGCAACCACAGACATTCCACCTTGTTCCAAAGCCATAAATTCATCCTTCTTACGATCTCTCAAAGTTCTAGGCATATACTTTTCTAGAAATAGAGCACGAAATTGCGTCCAAGTAAGTGTAGGTAAAGTAGAAGATTTGCACTCCATATAAGCTCTCCACCACTGTTTGGCCTCACCTTGAAGTTGAAAAGACGCAAACTCAACCCCATATTGATGAACAATACCCAACTTATGAAGCCTCTCATAGCAATCCAGAATGAGGCTTTAGCTTCAAAAACATAGTCAACATTTCATGCTCATTACTAGTCATAAAAGAACCCAACAAAGGACGAGAGAAAGCATCGTTACCCCAGTCCCACCCACTTTGGGTGCAGTGCTAGCAATAGGAGGATTAGTAGGAGCTTGAGTTGCTTGAATCGAAGGAAGCACTCCAGGACCAATCAACCCTTTCAAAAGTGACATGATCTGTCGGGCTAACACTAGGTCTATGGGGGGAACATCGGTAATCTCAGCCTGCACCTCTTCCTCTTGTCCCATATCCTCAACTTTCTCAATATCAACATTCTCCTCTTCAATCTCTTCATGATGCGCAGGAGGGTTCTCATTCATAGGTGCATTCTCAACCGGTACCTCATTCACAGCAGGCGCTACTCTTCCACGGTCTCTACCCCTAGCTCTTCCTCTACCCCTGCCTCGACTGCGACCTCTCACTGCAGATTCCTCAGTTAGAGCATTGATGGGAGCTACGGGCCTGACGCCATTATACCTAGTATTAACCATCTGCAGACAGAAGAGTGAAGGAGGTTAGATACCAACTTGAATCGATAGTTACCAATTGGAATCAAGTTATAGCACGGAGGAGACAAGAGAAAATAGAGAGATTTCCTAAAGTTCTATAGCCTCTCAAGAAAAAGTAAAGGCATCCCTGTACCATTCCACGAGACTCTACTAGACTCGTTTTGGTACATCGAGATCAACGAACCTAGGCTCTGATACCAACTTTGTCACGACCCAGACCATCGTGATTGACACCCACACTAACACTCCGGTGGGAGAACTACTACTACAACCCAAACCAAGCAACTAAAGGAATAACTAAGGCATTTAAGTCAAATACTAAGGAAACAAAAATAGTGTTCCCATAAACTCTAACAAAAGTCTAACAATAATAAACTAACAATGCGGAAGAATAACCTAGAACATGAAAGTCAATGTACCAAAACATCTAGCATGAACCAAGTCTAAACAAGAGGGATGCAACCCCAATCTAATGAACTAATCAACTAACTAGAACATAAGTCAAAGTCCAAAAATGGTGGACATGGACAAAAGAGAACCGATAGCAGCTTGGAAGAATTGGCTCACCCTTGAATTCAAACGATCACTGATCTCCTAAGCGAGGTCTGTCAGTAGCCGCTTGAAGATGACCTGTACTCAACAAAAATAAGAGCAAGTGCAGTATCAGTACACAACCACAATGTACTAGTAGGATCACGTGGCTATCCCACTAAGTGCAACATAAACAAGTCAAGACAACACTATAATCATATGCATATCTATCAACATATATAACATTATCAACATTTACGAACAACGAGCAACTTCACATTTTATATCAAATTATTGATCCTCTCATGGAACCCAAACCCAAACACTTAGCATGTCGGAATGTGGCAACGGGTCCTATATTTATGCTGGAACGTGGCAACCGATCCAAGTCAGTTATGTCGGAATGTGGCAACCGATCTCATTCACACATCACAATCACAATCACAAGTGTATCTTCAAGATCATACATTTTAGTCATGATTTCATGGAAATCATCACTCATCTATCTCATTTACAACAAGTGTGATCAATAATGCAACATTCATATACATACACGTATCATAATGAAGCAATAACAAACATACATCACACACTCATACAATCACAACCATCACCTACCTAGAAACAAGCTTGAAATCCTAAGAAATGATCATTCCCTTTCCGGATTCTTTCCGCTTGTTCTTGTTCTACAAACAATCAATATAATATGGGAATCAATAAACAATCACTAATTACCCGAATTACAAACAATTCTATGATCCCTAGATCAAACCCATGATCCCAATTATCGAAATTATGGTTGTTTCCACAATAAAATCTATAACAAAACATTCCCCCATCAATATTCACCCATTATATTATGTTCTACGGATCCAAAAATGGATTCGAGGAGTGATAAGCCTACCTTTAGCCTCAAGAATGGTAAAAAATGAGTAGGAGTCGCCTGGGTTCGTTCCTTAGATCTAAAATCATAAAGTGCCAAATAAGGTCATTTAGGGGTTTATTAACGACCTTAAGTCGCGTCTAGCTTGCCACAACGGCCCCGACAGAGCGATCAAATTCCCCGCCAAGGCGAGTTGCACGAGAAGGTAGCTAATTATAAAATTCCAATTCCACAACACACCTGTAACCCACGATGCTCAGAAAATACCGTTAACGCTAAGATCGATTCCGGGTGTTCTACTCACCCGAATTCAATTCCGTAAAGTCGTACGGGTTCTTTAACGATCTAACTACTCATGCAATCAAAATCATAATTAACTCACTCAATTATTAACAGATTTCCCTACACCTTTATGACTCCAATTTCATCCAAATCTGTACTAGGTTGGGAAATTTCAAGATACTACAAAAAAGTTTTCCGACCCAATTTTTTTCCCGTTGGCTTTTCTATAACGACGGAACCAAGTCGTTACAATAAAGTATCACAATTCAACTAAAATTACGGAATTCAAAGAAGTAAGAGACAAACTAGGGATGTGGGGATTGGTATGAATATCAAATAGGGTTACATGTTCTTGCTCAAAAGTTCTAAACAAACATGGATAGGCTGGGTAATCTTCAATGACACTAATATTCTTTCGATCTCAAAGACTTATATAATAGAATCTCCTTCTGGTCTCATTAATGTGAATAACGAATCAACTCAATACCTTACCAAAATCTTTTTTTCGAGCAGATTTGGCAACTAAAATTGAAACATAATTTCTTTTTCGAGCAAACCATATAAATCAACACTAAATTACATGTACCAAGCTAATTACCCACTTCAATATATCTCATTCAAGCATCAATCAAAGATATAGACTAGGATTAAGTTTGCAACCTTAACCTATATATTAACCCCATGCTAATTACCTCAAATCAATTAATATGTAGTAGTAAAATAGAACAAGACACAAGACCCACTAAATTAAATCAACACCCAGCCCCATAATCCAACCCATTGAATTGGGGTTTTAGCCAAACATCATAAAAGAAAAATAAAGTATACCAATTATGTATTCAGCCATTGGAGATTTGAAATTGAGTAACAATCTTCAACACCAACTTTGATTTGAACCCTCATATATCAATTACAAGGTTGTTCAAAAAGCCTCAAATCTAAGAATATTTCTCAAAGGATAGAAAGACTAATCTCAAAAATCATACAAAGTCTCATCAAAAGACTAATCTCTAAAACTCAAATAACTGATATCTTTTTTTCTCTCCTTCGAAACATTTATAGTTTCCCCAAAATTAGCTCAAAATTATATTTTCGACCTGTTCGGTGACATTAGTTAGGCTCGCTTATCGATTCAGTTGATCATCGATTGCCTTTGCTTTAGGCTTCAAGTGTTTGAACCTCAGTTGGTGAACTAGATCGAGTCAACCTTTCGCCTTTAGCAGATTGCCACCTTTTTCTCCTTTTCAGCTTTCATTTTTGCTTAAAAGTTTGTTACCTTCGGCGATGTACTCCAAGTTCACCCATTCAGCTTCGAAAAATAATCATCTCATCTTTAGTATGCCAACCTACCTTGAATATTTTCAATTGCGAACACTATCAACTTGGGTAAGGTCGGGTCACTTGGGCAATCCGCCCTCTTTGTTAAGTGACCAGTATTTGGGAGTTTGTACTTCTTTCAATGCTATTAGTCATTTTTTATATATATTCATCTTTGCCTTAACCTATAACCTTCATCACTGTAAAACATCAAAATATCATTAGAAAATGACACAATTAGGCATTGAGGACACCAATTGTTGATCTAAAAATGCCTCAAATGACTGGAAATCTACGACACATCAAGCTTTTGTTTATCCTCAAGTAAATCAATAATACAATTAGTTCAATATGCAAGTGCCACCACAAGAGAACTATCAAGTATATTCAACACCCAATCATGCTCAAAAAGCCTTAACTGATGACTAGCCAATATCAATCCAAGCTCAATCTCACTAGTGCTTCCTTTCTAATGCACAAACATGTTTCAACAAAAGCATTCAAGTGTCCTCACATAAATATTGATTCCTTGCTCTCATAAAGCGTATCAATAAAGATGTTATGAATCAATACAAATCTTACTCTCCAAAAGAGAAATACAAGCAATCTTCACCCCATAGGTTTGTCTGTGTTTTCCTATCATCACACAACCTAGCTTATGCAAGATCTCAAGGGTTTTTAGGCTTGTAATGGGGCTGAGGGTAAAGGTATGGTCAATTTAACTTACTGACTTTACCTTTTCAAAGCATTATTTTCCTCATCTTCACCTCTTCTAAAATTCTTTTAATTCTTTTCACTTGGAGATTCAAACCTCAATTTTTCACTCAATTTATTAGGCACCCCTTTTATTTCATCACACTATCTTTTTCATTTCCATTTTCAAACTTTTGCTTGCTTTTTTTTTTGTCTAAGGAGGGGTTCCTTATTTTTGCAACAAAGTTCAAAGTTAGGTCTCACTTTTCTTTCTTCACTTTACACTTGACTTTCTTTCCTCCTTTCTTTCCACACCCCCAACTTAGGCCAAAGGCCTAAGTTTTCTATTCAAACAAATCGATGATTAGAAAATGATTTATGGGTGAGAAGTTAGAAACAATTTGACTCAAAAGGTTTCAACAAGTTTGACAGAAAATGGTTTGGCTCAAATGGTGCCAAGATGGTAGCACACCCTCAAAAGGTAGTCACAAAAGGTATGGATGGGTTTCCTCTCAAAATTTATGCCCAAAATCATTTATTGCAATCACCAAGGCTAGACAATTAGACGAACAAGGCAAATTATAGGAATCAACAAGCATACTCTCAAGTAGGACCTCACCACTCATGCCACTTCAAGCACAATAATTTACAACAACTCTGCAAAATGAAGAAGCTTGCATGTGATGCTCATTGCAAGACTCACTTCAATACACAACTAGTTGAAATAAGATTGAAAAAGATCATTCACAAGCAAAGACACATTTATTTCTTATTTATACATTAACATAAAACATATTTTTTATCATGATTACTATCCAAGACATCGATATTGGACACAATCGATCCTCGAACATTAACAAGAAAACACAGAATTTTCAATCATTTCAAAACTCAAAGGACAATGGGTAGAGAGACACAAAATTATATCAAAACCATCAACTATCCTAAAAACCAAAATACAAGAATATCTCAAAATAAAGTTGATATAACAAAATACAATAGAAAACGGGAATATAGGAAAATGTGCCCTCACACCACCAAAAAATCCTAGAAATGTCCTCAATGCTTTCAAAAGCATGTATGGGAGGAGAAATGAGAAAAAAGATCCCCCCCAATAGGCTATGCCTGTGAAGTACTCTAATCTTGAGGCTTGGAGGGGATGGCATCATTTCGGGCATCAGTACACAAAAAAACAGATACATTAGGTTGCACCATAGCATCAATCGGGAGTCATCGCCATGCACTTTTGTGGGAGGAATACTGGAGTCTAAATAAACTCTACTAGTGCCAATAGTGGAAGTCTCTAGATGAGATCTCTCAATCGTCACGTGCATTATCGACTCCTCAATCTGTTGCAGCACTGTCAAGATCTCAACCATCGTCTAATTATCCTCTCATACACTCCTCCTCATTTTGCTTCTCAAAATCATCATCACCAGCAACCTTATCATCCACATCAACTGGCTACTCAGCTATGAAACCAGGTGCATCAGCTCTCGGCTTGGAAGGAGGAGTAAACAAAAGCATCTCGGGCAAGGGAACCTCAGCCCCACAACATAGATATATCAATGGATCTAAGGTGGTCTACATCAACCCTAAGAATAGTTACCTCTGAGATAAATTCACTCAGCACATTAGAGTTCCTCTCACTTTTCTTCGTAGACTCAACTCTAATGTTGATACTGTCCAACCTCTCCTTATATGATGCTAGAATTTTCCTATGTATCACAATCTCACCATTAAATGGGAATATCAAAGGCTCAATATCCCTCTCAATAATCTTACACAACTTACTCCGAATATTAGATCCCCTAGAATTCACAGAATATGCAAGGTTACCATTTTGGTATATGAAGGCTTGGGTAAAGGGAGGTCGGGATGCCGGGGTAGTTGTAGAAGAGGTAGAGGTAGCGGCTAATGTAGAAGTCATGGATGAAGGTTGAATTTTACCTGAACGCTCCATAGAAGAAGCAAGATGAGCAGTAGTGGGATCCACTACCGGAGTGGTGTCGGGTGGGGGTGTCTTCCTCCTAACTGCATCATCTCTCAAATAATCTACCTATATCCTCTTAATATCATTGTAGGAGCTAGGGGTAACTCCAAAAACTATCCACTCTTTGTAAGGCACTTTGACAACCTCACAGAGCTATGTGATCAAGACAGGGACTCAGAGAGAGGTATGTACCTCGCAAGATCTCATCAACATCTCCTTCTTGATAATAGCACTGACATAGATCTTTGTTTGATCAATAATTCTACCCATTAAGACGGCCTTTCGATGTCAGAGGATGGACTCATTCTTGGATGGCATGAGGGTTTTACTGATAACCAAAACCAATACTAGGAGGCAATGTTTATTTACTTTCTCTCTATTATTTTTGTTAGCCATCCACTGAGGAGTAATATAAAAAATGAGGAGTGCCAACCACCCCTTTGAGTGCATCTAAGCCCTCCTTCATCTAGACCTTTTACAAGACAACCTTATTGCCCTTAGTGTTAGGATATCATTGACTGCACCTATATGGAACTACACCATCTTCCCTCAAACCTCAACTTCCTCTAAGGGTCTCCAATATATGCCTTTTCTTTTCTTTTGCAAGGCCTTTGCATAGGCCGTATAGAACTCCCTTAGCCAAGCGAGGACATATGGAGGTCAAGCTCTTGTGAAGCGCTTAAACCCATGGAATTTAATGGCATCCCAGAGGGCGGGGTAGTCCCTCAACAGCTCGTTAATAGTTTTTTCTCCTACCACCTTAAGCCCATTGAGGGGTCTTGGAGCTATGATTTACAGAACTTAGAAGGCAAGTGTATCAGAGGTTTCTCGTACCTTGAACTAGATGACCATCCTTCATTGCCACCACCTTTGTGGGTACCTCACTCACACATGTAGAAAAGCATGGAGTTTATTGTTGTTGAGGATCCTAAGAGGACTCATTGATTGTAATTGCCTTATTTCTCTTCATAGGGGTGGAAGAGTAGACTCTCTCTATCAAAGTATGAGGAGACTACTCTCTTTTCGTTGGATTTGGCCATTTGCTGCAAGACACAACAATTCAAAACACAAATTGGGTTAAGGTTATTTGAAACTAAGTTCCAAAACAAAAATAGTTAAAAATCATGTTCTAAGGTTCGCCGACTAGGAAGATGATTCACCAAATAGTAGGTGATTTGACTAATAGGTTAGGCGAGCTTAGGTAATCTTGCCAAAGTTGATAAAGCAGAATTAGGTAATCGAGCTTCTTCATTGAAATGAATTGAAAAGTAACAGTTTGAGTTAAAGTGGAGAAGACATTTTTGAAATCCATAAACATCTTGTCGGACCCTTCAACCTTGTTGAAGATCCTTGTTACCATGTCATCGGTTTGGTTTACATTAGGTCCAGCTTGCTCTTTTGGTTTGGGACGATCATGAGGTGGAAGGTACCTATCTTTTACAACTTTACAATTTCTCCAATTCGCACCTTGATCTCTCCAATCTCTCCAACCGTTGTATCGATCCTTGTTCCAACCTTGGTTCCCACCCAATTGGTTCCCCATGTAATTCACTTCTTCATTGTACAATGCCTCAAAGTTTGCATCATCCGAGAGCTATCGATTGTTTGTACCAACCACATGTACCAGTTTTATCCACTTCCTATGAATCATTTGGATAGCAATTCAAGTTGGGTCATCATTTTAGCCATGTTCTTATCTCGCTCATGATCCATTTCCATTTGTTCCTTGACCACAATCAAGCGTACAGAAGATACTTGATCCTCCCTTATATGCCATGCTTTGTTGAACAATTGTCGCATCAGCCCACCTTGGATAAGTTAGTTAGCCAATCGTTTCTTGATCGAATCAAAGCTACAATAGAAGTGTTGGAGGAGCAGATTGTCCTAAACACCATGTGTTGAAATTGTAGCAACAACTTTTGAAACCATAACTAGGTCTTCATAAAGAGGTTCATTCATCTACCACTCTTTTGAAATTCTGGATGTTGTTTCTAAGTTTTATCATTGTTCGTAGGAGGGAAAACTATCTCAAGGAACGCTTCAGTTTGTTCCTCCCATGAAGTGAAAGAATCATTTAGTAGTTCAGCCAACTATCTAGTAGTTTCCCCTGTCAAGGAGAATGGAAATAGTTTTATCCAAATAGATTCTTGTGAGATGTTCTTGAAGACAAACGGCCCAAAAATATCCACAAAGTTTTGGAGATGTTCATAGGGATCTTCATGAGCAAGTCCCCCAAACATTTCTCTCATTTAGAGTAATTGAAAAATCATTCCAGTTACATGGAACATAACTCTCCCACTAGTACAAGGTAATCAGTTTGCTCCTTTGTGTTGAGCGACATTCACATGGATGTCATTCACATCTCCCATGTCATCAGTTTGTCCATATGGACTAGCATCATCACTTCCAATTTCACTAATGGTTCTACTTGTAAATGAGCAAAACAACAACACCAAACAAACAACAATCTACTACAACTAAATAAGTTCACAGACTAACTTCAAAAACTAAATACTTTTCCATCACTCCCTGGCAATGGATGAGTTATTCTTAGCAAAAGACTTGAGGAAGTCATGAGACTGTAGAGGCGCTTGAGATAAGCCGGTGAGTGAGTTAAGTGTTGAGTTTCAAGAAGAATGCACTCTTATTCATATGAATGTTGCGTTCAAGCGAAAAGTGAGATGTTCTCTCTTCTCTAAACCTTGTTTCAATTGAGACCCTTATGAGGAAGCGTGTCGTAGAACTTGGGTAATGTTTTCACCCGAAATGATTGTATAAGTTACAAGGTTATAAGCAGTAGTAAGGTTATAAGCAGTAGCAGTAAAAGTACACTTAAATTTGAAGAATGCATGCAAAGGTTCCTTAATCTAAGAAAGGGAGATATAGATAAGGCCATTTATCTATCTATCCATATCTATCTATATGTATTAGCTTAAATGTCACGCCACAAATCCCATTAAGATGGACAGGCACCCGATACCCTAAATGCCCGAGAGAACCAACATGTAACTTATGCTTACTATGCATATAACTATGACAATCTTGTGACAAGTTCACATAGGATGCAGCGATACGAACCAATATATGTAGACCCAAAACTTATATACAAGACTTGGTCGTTGAGGCCACAACTTGTTAAGACGCAACTGAACCATATACATAAGTCTACAGAGCCTCTAAAAGATAAAAAATCTTAGAGTAGGTCGGGACAGACCCCGCCTTACTCTTAACTACGATACAATACCAAAATGAATTTACTAAGGACTCTGTAAAGCTCCGAATCAATCTGGAGCTCAACAAAAGTAGCTGAGTGTCGTGTACTCCTACTGAGGAGGTCTACTAGCTGAAGTACTTATGCCTGCAGCACGAAATGCAGCGTCCCCCGTAAGGGACGTCAGTACGAGAAAATGTACTGAATATGTAAGGCAATAACATACATAAAATAAGAGTTCGAATGAAACTAAGTATCAATATATGTGTGCATAAATTAGAATAGAAGAACACCTTTGTTAACTCTTATGGGATCATGTATGTTACATTTTTGTCTTTACCTTTCTATGTGTTATGATCTTTATAAGACATGTGATACGAATGACCAGTTGATCAGTGGTAGAAGAGG
Source organism: Solanum acaule (assembly GCA_036250505.1). Lineage (NCBI taxonomy): Eukaryota > Viridiplantae > Streptophyta > Magnoliopsida > Solanales > Solanaceae > Solanum > Solanum acaule. The sequence continues at coordinate 1,132 of JAJOOR010037164.1, read as the reverse complement.
ATGACCCATGCTAGGCATTTTAACCCTGGATGCGGTCCTCATAAGTACACAAATTGGGATCGGCCCATGCTAGGCATTCGCCCCTGAGCTGCCACCCTTAATTATACAAATTGCTTTACTTAGATTCTTTAATCTTTGAGATTGTTGTTTTGGTGGTCATAATCATTTTTTATATTTGGAACTATGGACCAATAGTAGAAGACATGAAAATAATACTTCAAGGCAGTAACAATGACATAAGGAGCTATGTAACATCAATGTATTACTTGTGAGCTTAAATGACACGATTGCCTTCAACTGAGTAAGAGGAGGATTCACCAAACTTGCTTTTGCAAATACCATTTCTATGCCAACACATAGGAGGATAATTACACAAGTATAGAGTAGTGAACATATAGTGAAGTAATTATATACACTAAGGAGAGGGGGAAATATTGTCAGATATTTGGAGATCGTACGCTGTCACTATGTTTCCTTTACTAGGAATAGAACTTAGGAAATTCACTTATTGATATTAATTGCAAGTATCAAATTTCATGCCGAAGAATATTGTATCGAATAGCCTTACATACCTTATCCTCTGACCAATACAACTATCACGATTCAGCCTCCTCTTTCAGGTTTTAATCTACAATAAAAGTCATGATAAATTTAAATTAGCAGCTATCACACCATGAGCCTCGTAAAACAGTAGCTAACTTTGATGGATAATGAGCCCATACGGCCCTTAAAATAATGTGTATCACCACACCCTCCTTCTCTGCCCAATACATACATTATGTATCCTTTTTCAAGATTACCCAAACTGCACCAACAATAATACACATAAAACAACCTCAAATATCCATTATCATACAACCAATTATTGAACTCACCACCCCCTTGAGTTCTTTATGACAGCACACCCATAATTCCTCACTCAAACTCATACATAAGGAGGAAGAAAATGGAGCAGTCACCTTACCTCAATTTCTGCAACTTCTCCTTATAACTTGAATTCCTCTAGAACTTCAACTTCCCTTCACACTTAAACCAAAGAAGAAGAGAAAAGTATCTTAATAACCAAGGAAGTGAGCAGTAGCTTCTGGAAATATTATGCCTTTATACTTATACTTGAGCATGAATAACATAT
>JAJOOR010037163.1:0-16599 GCA_036250505.1 Solanum acaule | reverse complement strand
TAATTCAATATAGAACAATACATCAATCAATAGCCCATAAGAATCTACACATTAATATCAAATTATTAGCTAATAATTAATAGACCCATTTTAGACCCAAAAATTAGGATTTCAAGATATGCAAGGGTTCATGGAGTTTTTTTATCTTAAAACCATCAATATTAACATAAATCATCATTTGAAATACTTTCATGCAAGAACCCAAACTTAGAATTGAAATTGGGGTTTTTAGTGTTTGTGAAAAACATTGAAATCACTTTGATTTGGCTCTTTGATTGAAAGGAGAATCAAAGATAAAATCCCCATACTTTTGTGATTGATTTCCTTAGAAATTTGAAGAGAAATCAGTAGGAACCCATTCCCTAGCATGAAGCTTCATCAATGGCTTCCATGGAGTTCTAGAGAGAGAAATTTATTTGAGAGGGAAGGTTCAATTGATAATGAGGTCTAATTGTAGGTCTTGGGGTTTTAACCATTTAAAATACCCTAAAATAGGTAGAATAACTGTTTCTAATAATTCCACAAAGTACCCAAACTACCCCTCACTTCGTTGGACCTTTTAAACAAGTCAAACTTGAGTTTTATTTTCGCAGATTTCATCGGGAAACAATTTCGCGAAGCGGAGGTGTTCCCGCAAGTTTCTGGAAATTAAATTTCGAGACAGAAAAGTCTGCGACACGTCCGCGACGTGGACCAACATTTTGGCCCTTGGTGGAGCTAGTCTGCAACGCGGACATGCTCCCACCATGAGCATTTTCGAATTGCCTTGGCAGCTTGCTCGGCCAAGGGTTGGGGTCCTCCTCGGAACCCCTTCGGGTGGCCCCGGGGTGTCGTATTCAAATGTTTTGACCCTAAACACATTTATTAAGACACTAGGGTAACCTCCACTGATTTTAGACTCCAAACAACACATAAAAACATGCAAGACACACTAGAACACGCTAGCACGCAAACAACTAGTTTTCGAACGTCTTGAAAGTCTCTTTGACGTTTGACTTCCAAACTCTTTACAACTGACTACAAAGGCTATTATTCATTATTTTAACAAGTTATTAATGCATAAAACCCATGTGAGGCTCTACTTTATCCTATTTTATTTTGAGGGGCTTACAGTTTGAGACCCTAACTGTAACACCCCAAAAATTTCTAAGTTAAGCCAAAACCATTCTTGAATTGCGTATACAGTCGTACTGAGTGACTCTTATTTTTCTTAGGTGTTCAGGTAAATTCTTTAGTGTGAGAATGATTTTGGATATCAATTAAGGTCACAAGAAACTCCTAGCACAAGGTAGAGTTGAAAGTTTCCTTACCGATTAAGTTTTGACATAAGATTTTACTTAGGTCAATTTCAAAAGACCATATCTTTTAGAATATAAGGAACTACGTGAGCCATAACCTATGAAATTAAAGGTGTTTTAAACCTATATCAAACTCCATCAATTTCGCGTCAATCCAATTTTTGAGTAAAAGGTTATGCCCATTATAGTAACTGGTGTAGTGCAGTTCCGTTTTAACCGTGGGAGAAGTTTAAATAAGGTAATTTTATTCTCCTTATACCACTAGGAAAACCTTAAAAACCGATTTCTCAACTACTATAAAGCCCTAAACAATCAGATTTTCATCTTTTAATCCATCATTCCCTTCTGTCTCAAACCCTAAGCAAAAATCAAAGTAGAAGACTCCATTCAAGATTATTTCAATCTTTTTCAAAGATTCTTTCCATCGTTTTCAAGATTCTTCTTCAAGGTAAGTTCTTCTCCAAGAATTCCTTCTTTCCAACTCAAATTCCTCCAAACAATTATGAATCACTAATGAAAATCATAATTCTTGGTAATAGAGATTTCAAGAAACTAATTCAAGAATCTCAAGAAAGATTTTCTTGGTATTTCTCATTCAAGTTAGGTCAAGTCAAATCTCCATTAATTCAAGCTTGGTAGTATTTGTAATCAAGGTATGATTGTTTATTAATCCATGGACTCCTTTCATCCATGAAGCCCATGTTCTCCCTAATTTAGAAAAAGAATTCCCCAAGCCAAATTAGGGTTTCTTCTAATGTTATAGGTTATGATCTAATAGAGTGGATTATGACTGCTTATGATTTATGTTTGTTTATGATAACATTTCATGTTTTAGTGTATGATTATACATGCATCCATGCTTAACCTGTGATTCTAAGGTAAATTTGATATTGTTGTGTTTATGCCATGAAAGGGGAAATTAGGAATTTAGATGTAATCTTCTGGAATTGATGAAATATACTGTAGACCGCTTGATAATAAAGTAAATTAACATGAATTAATTAGGGCTAATGTATGCATGATGAACTATTATTAGTAGCGCTTGAGATTCAGAGTTATATAATGAATGTTGAATTCTAGATAGGATTGTTGTGGAAGGTTCACCCACATGATCTGCACTATGTATGTATCTATGTATGCATAATGTGAAAGGTTTTGTCACATAGATATTACAATGATTCTAGGTTGAAAGGCTTGCTCACCTATAATGAATAAAAGAATGTATGAACTATGATAGCTTGAAGTAGTGATATATGATCCTTTCATGAATAACTTGACTTGTTAAGACAAGACCAAGTATGGTAGCTTGAGTTAATATAACTCATGGACAGCCTTAGATTGAGCAATTATACCCTTCCAATGTAGCTTAACCTACACACAACAAAATACTTTGAATGGCACCTTGACTTGGTGAGGCCACATCATTTCATGGTAGCTTGGATTGAGCAATAGCACTCTTCCTTGATTACCTTGGATTTGCATAGTAAGGTGCTTTCATGGTAGCTTGGTCTAGCAGTGTAAGGTACTTTTCCTTGGTAACCTTGAATTGGTAAATCGTAACCATTCATGATCATGATTTGTCTTGAATTATTAAAAAAGTACTCTTCCATGAATAGTATGAATATTAGGAACTAATCCCTAATCAAGGTAGCATTTTTATGATGAAACAAGATTACTCCAAGAAAGTATAGTAAGTATGTTTTGATATGAGGTTTACTTTATGATGTATGCTCAGATTGGATTGTTGATATAGTTGTCTTCATTTATATGTTTGACTAAAGGTGAATGTTCCCTTGCTAAGGAGAAATAATCTAAGGATGAAATCAAATGATAATGAATATGAATGAGGACCTAAAGGTGTTTTCTTAGCATGGGTGAGATTTATGGGGTCTTATCCATGCATTGTACAAGCAAGCTTTGTGGGTACTTATGAAGTGGTTCTCTTAGGTTATGTTGATGTCTCTTCTGATTATGGTATATAACTATGTTGGTATCTCATATGCCTATGTTATGCTTATGTTGATGATTTATGCAAGCCATCATATTTAGTACATTATTGGACTAACGCATACTCCGGCTTACATTCTTATCAAATGTTGGGTCTGACAATATTGAGTTCCATCCTCGTGGCTAGGATCTTAGTAGAGCGAGCAAGTGAAGATTTGGTGAGTCCTCATAGCATCGAGGATTTGACCACCTTTTCGTTATGTCTTTTATTTTATGTTTAGAAATTTGTTTAGGCGGCGTCTCTAAGTCTTTTCGAGTATTAGATGGTTTGAGACAATGTTAAAGAGTTCCGCATCTTTTTATGAAACTTTGATATTATTGGAAAAATGTTTTAAATATCCTGCACTTTTTCTATTATCTTATGTTATGATATGCTATGAGGCTTGTATGAGACTTGTCGGAGTCTTGCACGCTGTGTCACATCTAGGGGGTACCCCTGGGTCATGACAAACTTGGTATCATAGCACAAGATCTTGGGATGGTTCTAGGATATGTCAAACCATGTCTAGTAGTCTTGTTCATCATGTAAAGCGTGCCACATTTATGAATAAGAGACTATTGGATGTTAGGAAATCTCACTTCTTCATTTCTCTAAGTCCTGCCACAGTGTTTAACTCTATAAGGTGTCTTTCCTATTCCTTATCCGATCGTCTTCATGATATGACCACTTGAAAGGCCCATGCTACAAGGATCGAGGGAGAAAAGGTTGGTAGTGATGCCAATTATGTCTATGTGACTAGATGCGGCTTGATATGATAGGTGTAGAAGATATCCTTCGGTATAAATGGGTTGCATTATAGTTATGTGTGTTTGTTGGTAGAACCCGACTTAGTCACGATGAGTTTTAGGGTTTGTTGGTGGATTTGATTAATAGAGTGATTAAGTGATGCCTAGAAATGTTGAGTGAGTAGACTCCTTTAAAAGAGGGTAGAAGTGTAACTCTCCATGGTTTAGAATCGTTTTGTGTGAAGGATTAGTGATAACTTAGGACGACCTTAGAGTTGAATGAAATGGTGCTTAGAAAAGTTCGTCTAGGTTTACTCCCAAGGGGGAGATGATGTGCCTAGATAGCAAGGTCGTTGAGAGTTCTAGATGTTCATGATTTAGATTGGCTTGAAATACTCACCTTGAGAGGTATAGTGAGTTTGGGAAGTTTAGAACCCGGTAAAGCTTTTACGAGTTTTGACTATGCTTTGAGAATTCTTGGAAGAAGTGGTACTTGAGGTGATAGTAGGGGTTTACTCCCAAGGGGGAGATGGTATGCTTAGAAAGCAAGATTTTTTGAGAGTTCATATATCCTCATATCTTTCTTCTATTCCTATTCTAGCTTGAGACTAAGATTCCCTTTTTGGCCTTGTTTTATGTTTTGAGAGTCATGTGAGTTTTAGAAATTTCCAAGATCTCCTTATGTTTGCATATTTTTGAGAAGTTCATGATTTATAAGAAAATGAGTTTTTCACGGTTTATGTGTTCCTCATGTTATTGTGCATTTAGTATGAATTGCCTATATGATTCATGAGATGAGTTGACAAACATGCCTTAATGTGCTTTTGAGAGTAATTGCATAATTGGTTTGATGTTAGTAAGTTGAGCATGCTTTTAGCTTGGAGATGGTAGTTCCTCCTTGAACATGAATAAGTGTTAAGATTTCATGCATGTTTGGGTTGTTAGATGTAGTTCCTACTCCCTTATGTTGCATTAAACAAGTTTAGCTTAGAATTGATGATTACTCTTTGGTTGTGTGCATTTAGATGTGTTGCATGCATGATGGGTTGCTAGTCTAGAGTCATGACTTTAAGAAGCTCCTAGAATCCCATTCAAGGACAAATGTTCCCAAGGGGGGGATATTGTAACACCCCGAAAATTTCTAAGTTTAGCCCAAACCATTCTTGAATTGCGTATACGGTCGTACTGAGTGAATCTTAATTTTCTTAGGTGTTCAGGTAAATTCTTTAGTGTGAGAATGATTTTGGATATCAATTAAGGTTTCAAGCAACTCCTACCATAAAATAGAGTTGAAAGTTTCCTTACCGATTAAGTTTTGACATAAGATTTTACTCATGTCAACTTAAAATGACCATATCTCTTAGAATAAAAAGAACTACGTGAGCCATAACCAATGAAATTAAAGGTATTTGAATCCTCTTTCCAACGCCACCAATTTCGCGTCAATCCAATTTTCGAGTAAAATATTATGACCATTTTAGTAACAGCTGTAGTGCAGGTCCGTTTTAGCCGTGGGAGAATTTTAAATAAGGTAATTTTATTCTCATTATACCCCTAGGAAAACCTTAAAAACGGATTTCTCAACTTTTATAAAGCCCTAAACGATCAGATTTTCATCTTTTAATCCATCATTCAGTTCTCTCTCAAACTCTAGGGCAAAACCCTAAGGAAAAATCGCAGTAGAAGACTTCATTCAAGATTCTTTCAATCTTTTTCAAAGATTCTTTCCATCTTTTTCAAGATTCTTCTTCAAGGTAAGTTCTTCTCCACGAATTCCTTCTTTCCAACTCAAATTCCTCCATACAATTATGAATCACCAATGAAAATTATAATTCGTTGTCATAGAGATTTCAATAAATTAATTCAAGAATCCCATGAAAAATTTCTTGATTTTTCTCATTCAAGCTACGTCAAGTCAAGTCTCCATTAATTCAAACTTGGTAGGATTTGTAATCAAGGTATGATGGTTTATTAATTCATGGACTCCGTTCATCCATGAAACCCAATGTTCTCCCTCATTTAGAAGAAGAATTCCCCAAGTCAAATTAGGGTTTCTTCTAATGTTATGGGTTATGATCCAATAGAGTGGATTATGAACTTTTATGATTGTTTATGTTCGTTTATGATAGAATTGCATGTTTTAGTATATGATTATACATGTATCCATGCTTAAGCTATGATTCTAATGTGAATTTGATGTAGTTGGGTTTATGCCATGAAAGGGGAAATTGGGAATTGAGATGTAATCTTCTAGAATTGATGAAATATATTGTAGACCTCTTGAGAATTAAGTAAATAGATATGAATTTATTGGGGCTAATGTATGCATGATGAACTATTATTAGAAGCGCTTGAGATTCAGAGCTATATAATGAATGTTGAATTCTAGATAGGATTGTTGTGGAAGGTTCACCCAGATGATCTACCCTATGTATGTATGTATAATGTGAAAAGTTTTGTCACATAGATATTAGAATGATTCTAGATTGAAAGGCTTGCTCATCTATAATGAATCGAAGAATGTATGAACTATGATAACTTGAAGTAGTGATATATGATCCCTTCATGAATAGCTTGACTTGGTAAGACAAGACCAAGAATGGTAGCTTGAGTTATTAGAACTCATGGACATCCTTGGATTGAGCAATTATACCCTTCCAATATAGCTTGAACTAATCACAACAGAATGTTTTGCATGGCAGCTTGACTTGGTGAGGCCGCATCATTTAATGGTAGCTTGGATTAAGCAATATTACTCTTCCTTGATTAGCTTGGATTTGCATAGTAGGGTGCTTTCCATAGTACCTTGGTCTAGCATTGTAAGGTGCTTTTCCTTGGTAGCCTTGAATTGGTAAATCGTAACCATTCATGAGTCATGATTTATCTTGAATTATTTAAAAAGTACTCTTCCATGAATAGTATGATTATTAGGGACTAATCCCTAATCAAGGTAGTATTTTTATGTTCAAACAAGATTACTCCAAGGAAGTATAGTAAGTATGTTTTGATATGAGGTTTACTTGTATGATGTATGCTTAGCTTGGATTGTTGTTATAGTTGCCTTCCTTTATATGTTTGACTAAAGGTGAATGTTCCCTTGCCTAGGAGACTTAAGCTAAGGATTAAATCAAAGGATAATGAATATGACTGAGGACCTAAAGGGGTTTGCTTAGCATGTGTGAGATTTATGGGGTGTTATCCATGCATTGCATAAGAAGGCTTTGAGGGTACTTATGAAGTGGTTCTCTTAGGTTATGTTGATATCTCTTATGATAATGGTATATAACTATGTTGTTATTTCCTAAGGCTTTGTTATGCTTATGTTGATGATTTATGCTAGCCATCATATTTAGTACATTATTGTACTAACGCATACTCTTGCCTACATTCTTATCAAATATACGGTCCGATGATATTGAGTTCCATCCTCATGGCTAGGATCTTAGTATAGCAAGCAAGTGAAGATTTGGTGAGTCCTCATAGCATCTAGGATTTGACCACCTTTCCGTTATGTCTTTTATTTTATGTTTAGAAATTTGTTTGGGCTGTGTCTCTACGTCTTTTCAAGTAGTAGATGGTTTGAGATAATGTTAAAGACTTCCGCTTCGTTTTATGAAACTTTGACATTATTGGAAAAATGTTTTAAATTTCCTGCACTTTTCTATTAGCTTATGTTATGATATTCTAAGAGGTTTGTATGAGACTTTTCGGAATCTTGTACGTCGTGTCACATCTAGGGGGTACCCCTGGGTCGTGACACTAACTTTTGGGGAAATTGGAAGATTTGAAATCAAGTTTTTAAGGGACTCTATGGGTGAAAGCTACCCATAGCTGAAAAGCCACCATGCCTTGATTAAGAATCTCCAAAAAATTTGAGGAAGAAGCCTTGAATTCTCCAAACCCTAGCTCCAATTCTACCCTTCTTGATCTTTGAGGTTTTGAGAGATAAATATTGTCAGGAACATGAACTTTTAGTTTGATTTGGGTGTTGGTGAAAAATAACCTAGTTTAGGGGATTTTGACTTAAAATCAACTTATATAGTACCCCTAAAAATACCCAAAACGACCCACTTAATTGGACTTAAAAAGGAAATGCCTTAACTAACTTTCATTAATTGACCACACTTGATTTAACATTTCGAGGACACTTCATCCGATTCTAAGTGTCAACGATCGCTAGTCAGTATATAATCGAACTAAATGAGTTGGGATCGAATCCCATAGGGAGCGGTACGTGTTTGAGAATTAACTAGGAAGTACTAATATGGTCAAATCAGTCAAAGGAATATAAATTATCGAATAAAGACGTCATTCAAATACCAGGTTCACACGAATGTCAAATGGGGGGTTTTGTTTTGATTATCAACTACAAACAGCGGAAATCAATACGAAGTAACAACAATTAGACGGGTTCTTGGGATGTGATTTGATTTTAGGCTAATATAGACAAATGAGTAATTGCAACTGATAGAAAATAGCTAAATATTAGTGAGTAAGTTCTCTATAGAGGAGGTAAATTTTCTCTTGAACAATTTACCCCGATCAAGTCGATTTCTCTCGAACATCAACAAGCAAGAAAAATAAGAACAACCCATACCTTAGTCCATTCACTCTCTCGAGCTGAATGTGTGGAATTGGGTGAGGATTCACTCTGTCGAGCTAAACCTATATAAACCCTATACCCACTAACCATCAATCAATAAGCTTAATTTTACAACCTCTCTCTCGAGCAAGCAAAAAACACAAGGGTAGAACTGCATTTGGAACCACAATTCTTAAATTAAACCACAACTAATGATTGAACTCACTTCTAAATAGCATTGGAAATAACAATTAGCAATACTCATAAACTAAATCAGCCCATAATAGCATAATCACACCCCAAGAATTGGGTTTTAGCTAGACATCATAAAAAGACAAAAAGGTTACCAAATTGAGTTTCCATCAATTGGGTAAGATTGATTTTGTCTTTATAATGATCCAATTCGAAGAACTCAAAGACCCACTTCCAACTTGTCAAAAGTGAAAAACTTCAATTCTTCAAAGCTAAGGAAAAATTAGAGAAAACTTGTCTCACAGTTCAAAACATAATAATAGACTATTCTAAAGAGTAAAATGATGATAAACTAAATATTCAAAAATGTGTTTATAGTCGTCAAAAATATGCTGTGAAGAGCCATTTGGCGAAGAATGTTGGGCTTGCCAAACCACTCGGCGAGCCGCCCTTCGGTCGCTTTCATTGCCTTTCTGCCTTGGCATTCAGCATCCTAGTGTTCTGTAACTTTGGGCGATCTAGTACTGCATCGCAGAACTACTCAGTGATTCGCCGACTACTCATTTCCATCGCCGACTTGATTTCTCCCTCATGGCTTGGCACACTAGAACTTTAAGCAGTCAAATAGTCATTCGGCGACTCGCCAAGTGGACTTGGCAATCACCAGGCTTGTGTTTCTTCATTCTTTCAACTTGCTTTGTTCCTTTTGCAAATTCAGTGTCTTTGCGTTGTTCCTCAATCCATATACCTGGAAATGAAGGGTTTTACATCAGTTATTGGCACAAATTAAGAATTTGAGTACACTAAATCTATATAAATAAAGCCCTAAATGCGTCCAAATCTTGGACTCATCAACGCCCAGGTGTCACTAGAAACCTTCAGGAGCCATGGTGGGTGGGGCCCACGATCCATCGCCCCACTCGTTAAGTTAGGCCAGTGTCTAGGCATTTGGTGCCACAAGCTCACAAGCCCAAGGCATTCCCACGAGGGGCTCCACCAGCCGTGATCAAGACCACGAGCCGTGGTCCCTCTCATGGTCCTTGAGGCAATAGCTATGCTACATTGAGGCCCCTAGCTCAAATGCCCAAGGCATCTTCACGAGGGGCTCCACGAGCCGTGGTTAAGACCACTTGCCATGGTCCCTCTCAAGGACCTTGAGCTAGTGGCTAGGCCACTAGGGGGCTTCTTCTCCTTGGCGAAGGCAACTCCACGAGGTCTCCCACGAGCTGTGGTAAAGACTGGCCGTGGTGATGGCCGTGGAAGTTGAGGTAGTTTGCCCAAGTTTGGGGCAGCCTTGTCCTAGCCCCTTTGCCTTGGGACTTGCCCCTTAGCCTTGACCCTTGTAAACCTTATTTTAACTCTAGGTGGTCTAGTAATCTACGAGGAGTCATTTTTATGATTTTTAACCCTTACGTTTAGGGTCTAGTTTAACCTACTATTTTTCAGAGTTTTACATTATCTCCCCCATGGGAACATTCGTCCTCAAATGACGATTTAGACACCTTACGGAAATAAAGTCTCAAGAATAGCAGCCCATCATGCATGGAACATCAAAATAATGCATAATTCAAAGGAGGAAACATCAACTCCATCTCAAGACATAATCAATGCAACACAAGGAAGTAGGAGCTGCATCTACAACCCATTATGCACAAAACTCATCATTTCACATAATTATAGGAGGAACTATCTTCTCCAACTATAAGCAAGTAATATGCCATTTAATAATACATAACATAGCATGTTCATCAATGCACCTTATGAAGTCAAATATGCAACATCATACTAATATGCACAACAACATGAAGAACACAATTCATGAAAACTCATTTTATCAATAAACATGATTTTTCTCAAGAACATGCATAATCATAAGGAAATCATGGAAATACATATATATCACACATGACTCCCAAAACTAGGAACTCAAGAGGAACTACTTACCTCAAGCTTGAATAGGAGTATAAGGAAAAAGATGAGGATAATGGTACTTCATATTGGCCTCAGCTTCCCATGTGCACACTTAACTAAATGATTCCTCCATAAAACCTTTACTAAAGCTACTTCCTTATTTCTCAACCTCTTAACTCATCCGTCTAAAATCTCTACCGGAATCTCTTCATAAGAAAGTCTCTCATCAACTCCCAAACCTTCTAGAAGAATGATGGATACCGGATCACCAATACACTTCTTGAGCATAGAAACATGAAACACCGGGTGAACCAAAGCCAACTCATTTGGCAAGTCTAACTCATAGGCAACTTTTAAACACGTTTCAAGATTTGGTACGGGCCTACATATCGGGGACTAAGTTTCCATTCTTGCCAAACCTCATCATACCCTTCATAGGTGAGATTTTCAAATAGACCCAATCATTAGCTTCTAATTCTAGATCCTTCCTTCTATCTTCGACATAAGACTTTTGCTGACTTTGAGCCGTCCTCAACCTTCCTCTAATGAGTCGGACTTTTTCAATGGCCTCATAAACTAATTCAGGACCAACTAGGGCAATTTAACGTACTTCAAACCAACCGACCAGAGATCTACACCTTCTACCATACAATGCTTCAAAAGGAGCCATGGCAATACTTAAGTGGTAACTATTATTGAAGGCAAACTCTATCAATGGAAGATGGTCATCACACTTACCTTTGAAGTCTATAACACATGCCCTCAACATATCTTCTAAGGTTTTGATGGTATGTTTGCCTTGACCACCAGTTTGGGGATGAAAAACAGTACTGAGCCTAACCTTAGTACAAGGCCATTTTTGGAATGCCTTCCAAAAGTGTGAAGTAAATTGAGTACCCCGATCCAAAATAATAGATAGAGGAACCCCATGCAACTTCACTATCTCCTTGATGTACAATTTGGCATAGTCTTCCACCGAAAATGAAACTTTTACGTGACTAAAATGGGCGGATTTTGTCATTCTATCCACAATGACCCAAATAGAATCATGTTGCCTTCGAGGACTAGGCAAACCCACTATGAAGTCCATATTCACCTCCTTCCACTTCCAAGTGGGAATTGGTATATCTTGCAAGAAGCCTCTCGGCCTTAGGTGCTCGGCCATAACTTGTTGACAAATCAGACACTTAGCTACAAAACCTGTTATATCCTTTTTCATACCATTCCACCAATGGACTTCCCGTAGGTCACGGTACATCTTGGTGGCTCCCGAATGAATAGAATATCTCAAACCATGAACCTCTTCTAGAATTTTCTCTCTCAAGCTATCAACATCCGGAACACATAACCGATATTTCTACCTAAGCACCCCATCTCCCCCTTGGGATAAGTCCTCAACGGATTATTAGAGTACCGATTCTTTCAATTCCATTAACATGGGATCAAGGTCTTTCTTGGACTTCACATCTAACACTCTGAAAAATGATAGGTTAAACTAGAGCTAAATGTAACATTTAAAAATTATAAAAATGATTCCCCGTAGATTAGTAGACCATCTAAACTTGACATAGGGGTTTTAAGAGTCAAGGTCTAAGGGGCAAGTGCCAAGCAAAAGGGACAAGCCAAGGCCAAGGGCCAAGGCTGGCCCAAACTTGAGCACACTGCCTCAACTTCCATGGCCATCACCACGGCTTATGGGAGTCTTCGTGGAGTTGCCTTGGCTAAAGGAGGGAAGCCTCCAAATGTCCTAGCTACTACCTCAAACTTCACGTAAGGGACCATGGTTTGTGGTCTTGACCACGGCTCATGGAACCCTTCGTGAAGGTCCCTTAGGAATTCGAGCTAGGGTTCCCAAAATGCATTGCTACTGCCTCAAGGACCACGAGAGGGACCACGACTTGTGGATCCCCTCGTGGTAATGCCTTGAGCATGTAAGCCTTATGCCACATTTGTGGAGCTACTGCCCCAACCTTCATGAGGAGGACAACAGATCGTGGTCCTCACCACGACTCGTGTAGAGGCTCGTGATGCCTAGATGGGTTCTTTAAGTGAGGGTCATTTAAATCTTTTTCTTTTTAAGTCCTATCAAAGTGAGGTCGTTTTGGGTATTCCTAGGGGTACTATATAAGTTGATTTTATGTCAAATTCACCCAATTTTATTCATTAATTCACAACACCCAAATAATTCCCAAAATCCTCTCCCTCACAATATTTCTCTCTCTAGAAATCCTCCATTGAAGAAGAACAAGAACTTGAAGACGAAAGTGTCCTTGCATGATGCCCTTCAACTTTCAATTTTAATTAGTAGATTTTCCCAAAAACCTAGCGTTTTTCAATCTAGTCATGGGTTCTTCCTAAAAATGATTTCTATGGGTTAATTATCTTATATTATGATAGAATTGTTGTTTAATGGTGATTTTAATAGTAAACTCCCCCATGAACCCATGAATTTTCCCATGACCCAATTTCATGAATTGTGATGGGTGTATTGATGCAAGATGGATACTATAAGTAGTGACTATGATGAGGTATATGTATGTTATGCATAAGTAGGGTGTCCTCAAATGAGTACTTAGTTTGGTTGGTATTATGAGATGACAATCATACATTGCACAAGTACAACTTAAGGTTACTAAAAAGATGGTTCTATTATGTTACAATGATCTTACATGATAAATGTGATTATGACTTGTGTTTTACATTGGAACTGCATGGTGATTCTCAAACTTGGCAAATGCATACCTTTTAACCGAAATGTCCTTTTTATCATATTTCAAGGATTTTTATGCATGCTTCCATACGTAGTACATCTTTGTACTAACCCTATTTCTTCTACATTTTTGAAAAGTGTAGGTTCCGGCTAGGTGAAGTGTATTTCATTTCTTGACAAAGGTATGGATTTCTTATCTCCAAGACTTGTGGTGAGTCCTCATGGTTCAAGGACAAGATGTCAGTCATTTCTAGTTGTTTTTCTTATAGACTATTTTTGAAACTTTATTGTAAAGGGTTGTGTCCCTATTGATATTAGTTATAGTAGATAGTAAATGAGACAAAGTCTAGACTCCCTTTTGATTTTTAATAAAAAGACGTCGATTGTAAAATTTTAAATTCTGCATCATTTCTATTTCCTATGTTTATGTATGCTAAGGGCTTGTATGAGACCCCTTCGGGGTCAAGTACGCTGGGTTGCATCTAGGGGGTACCCCTGAGTCGTGACAAACTTGGTATCAGAGCATAAAGTCTTGAGATGATTTTTAGGATTAATGTCTCAAAAATCACGTCTAGTAGAGACTTGTTCATGAGTGTGAAGCGCGCCACACTTATGAATGAGAGGCTATAAGATGCTAAGGAAAGTTCACTTCATTCATTACTCTTTAGTAGTGCTTTAGAGTGCTAACTCTATGAAGTCCCTTTCTTATAGGGTATGAATACAAGAAGAGCGAATGCAAGAAGGATGGAAGAGGAGAATGTGAATGAGGGAGTTCCTCCCCTAGCTCCTCAAGATCCTCAAGCTCCTAATGATGATGGAGCTATGACCAATGTCGAAATAAGGGTGGCTCTCCAAGCATTAACTCAAGTCATGACGGCTCAAGCTCAAGCCATGACAACTCAAGCCCAAGCTATGACGGCCCAAGCCAACTGACATGTTAGGCCTCGTGTGGAACCTAATGTGAGCATCATGGCTTCAATGTTGAGAGATTTTACAAGGATGAGCCCTCCTCCGTTCTTTGGTCCTAAAGTTGGGGACGACCCTCAAGATTTTGTGGAAGAGATCTATAGGATAATAGATGCTATGGGGGTGACTGCATTGGAGAAAGCGGAGCTAGCCGCTTATCAATTGAAAGGAGTGGCTCAAGTATGGTATACCCAATGGAAGGGTAATAGGCCGGCTGAAGCGGATCCCACAGATTGGGAAGTATTCAAGAAAGAATTCCTTAATATGTTCTTTCCCCGTGAGAAGAGGGAAGCCAAGGTGGAGGAATTTATCAACCTTTGTCAAGGAGGTATGTGTGTTGAGCAATATTCTCTATAGTTTACTGAATTGTTCAAGTATGCTCCATCCATGGTGGCGGAGCCTAGAGATGAAATGAGTAGATTTATAACGGGCGTGTCGAGTTTGGTGAGAAAAGAGTGTCGTTCGGTTATGCTTCATGATAATATGGATATATCCCATCTTATGGTGTATGCTAAAGAAATGGAGGATGAGAAACTCCTAGACAAGAATAGAGAGGTAAAAAGGGCAAGGACCGATGATGTCAATTCTTCTAAGGGCAAGTTCGAGGGTCAAAGTAGACCAAGGTTCAAGAAGAGGCTTTCCAACCAAGGCTCATATAGTGCTCCAAGAGTCAACAAAGATAGGGTGTCTAATGCTAAGACTCAAGGAGGCAATAGTTATGGATCTTCCATGGAGAGGCCTACTTGTGCCAAGTGCGGTAAGAAGCATGATGGTAAATGTCCTGCCGGCATGGGTATGTGCTATAGTTGTGGAAAGGGTGGTCATCAATTGAAATATTTTCCAACACGTACGTCCAAGGGGAGAGATGATAAGAAAACTCCACATAGTGGTCCAAACTCCGATGCCCCAAAAAGGAAACGCTTCTATGCTATCCAATCCCGAAGGGACCAAGAAGGTTCCCCAGATGTTGTGACCGGTATGTTACAAGCCTTTTCCATTGATGTTTATGCATTTTTAGACCCCGGTGCCAATTTGTCTTTTGTTACACCTTTTGTGCCTATGAAGTTTTAAATATTCCCCGATGTGTTAGAAGAACCTTTCTCGATTTCTACGTCGGTTGGTGACTCGGTAGTGCCAAAAAGAGTCTGTACGAGTTGTCTATTTCTTTGTCTAAAAAAGTCAGTTTGGTTGATTTGATAGAATTAGACATGTTGGACTTTATTGTCATTTTGGGGATGGATTGGTTGCATGCATGTTTTGCGTCCATTGATTGTAGAACTCGGCTGCTTAAGTTTCAATTACCCAATGAGCCTACTTTAGAATGGAAGGGGGAAATTCTATCCCTAGAGGTCATTTTGTTTCATGTCTAAAAGCTAGAAAAATGATCTCCAACGGGTGCATTTACCATATTGTTAGGGTTACGGATGTTGAGTTCGAGACTTCTTCTTTAAAGTCGGTCCCCGTGGTGAGTGAGTTTCCATAAGTCTTTCCTAATAACTTGCTCGGCATTCCTCCTGAACGGGAAATTGACTTTGGCATTGATAATGTGCAGGATACACAACCCATATCCATTCCTCCTTATTGAATGGCTCCAGGCACATCGAAAGAGTTGAATGAACAACTCAAGGATTTTTTGAGGTTTTTTCCTCCATTGCTTCTCCATTGATAGCTTTGACTCAAAAGAAAGCTAAGTTTGAGTGGTCAGAGGCTTGTGAGAAAAGCTTCCAAGAGTTGAAAGATAAGCTTACTTCTGCTCTGGTGTTGACCTTATCTGAGGGTACCGATGTGTTTGTGGTATATTGTGATGCTTCTCGAGTAGGTTTCAGATGTTTCCTTATACAACATGTTAAAGTGTGAAATGACCCAAAAAGTTCTTAAAAATGTGCTTCGGAAGTTACCGGAAACTTTTTTAGCTATATATAAAAAAATCCGTTTTGTTTTTCGAAAATCCGACTTCATATTCTTGTTTAGGGGGTCAAATTGAGTGGGAAATGGGTCTAACCCAAATTTTAGAGCAACCGTATCAAAATCCGAAATTTCCAAGTGAAGCCTTTTTCGAGGGTCTACTTTGGAGGGTCATATCTCCTAGCACACAAATTATTGGGTGGAAAATAACATATCCATGGAAAGCCCTTTGAGTTAGCTACCTAACGCACTTCGTTTCACCTCATTCGGAGTTTGGACGAAGAAGTTATGCCCATTTTCGT
>JAJOOR010037162.1:0-15511 GCA_036250505.1 Solanum acaule | reverse complement strand
AAGATTCATATAAATGAATTACTAGAAAAAGGATATATACAAGAAACTAATAGTAAACATACAAGCCCAGCATTTATAGTAAATAAACATAGTGAACAAAAAAGAGGAAAAAGTAGAATGGTTATTGATTATAGAAATTTAAATGCAAAAACTAAAACATGTAATTACCCAATACCAAATAAAATATTAAAGATAAGATAAATACAAGGATATAATTACTTTAGTAAATTTGACTGTAAATCAGGATTTTACCACTTAAAGTTAGAAAAAGAATCTAAAAAACTTACAGCATTTACAATACCACAAGGATTTTATGAAAATACAATAGAAGAGATACTCAAAGCTATTACTACACTTTGTATAAAAGTGGACAGTATGAAAATGAGATACAAAAGTTAAAGGCTAATGAAGATAATCTGAAGTCTAAAGCTAGTACAAGTCAGCAGTATGACTGTAAAAATAAGGAGCTAAGTCAATCAGAAGACTTTAAAAATCCAGAGTTGAAAGGTAAAGTTGGGAAACACCTTAAAACCCATAATGTTTGTATAAATACAACTGCAGGTACAAGGAAACAAGTTATTGAAAAACAACGAAATGCAAATTTAAATCAGTTATTTGAAAAACCATTTACACAAAAAGCAAAAACCCATTAACCATAGAATCACAAACTTCGACGTATGCAGATAGTCTACAACATGAGAAAAAAGTGTATAACCATATTGCAAGGACATACATCGAAAATATATACAAAATACAGACTTACCTAAACCTCAATCCCAGATCTACCACTACAAAAAACCCAAACCAAGACTATATAACCCAGAAATTACAAGGATACAACAAGCTAATCGCACAGTCAAAACCCAACGCTAACCTAGTTAAAACATGTTATAATTATGGATTAATAAATACTGCATATACCTACGATGGAGAAGAACTAAGCGGTATACCAAAATTATACAGATCATTTATTATATACAAAAGAGTAACTAAAGGGAATTTATTTTATGTGAAATTCTATACGGCAACAGCAGAAATATTAAATGAGGAGATAAAACCTCCGATTCAAGTTGTAAAGATAGGCCTAACCAAAGATGTGATAATACCAGAAGATATTGGAGAACAACCAGAAATACAGAAAATTGAGATACCCAGTTTTTATGCCAATAAAAGAATAATTGGTATATCAACTATAATACAAGAATTAGCCAACAATTATTTAAATGGAAATGCTATATGGAGTTATTAATCCAGAGATCAATTAATGATTTATGCCAACTCAAGGGAGCTAAGGAAATCAGATATGGATGAAGTCCAGAAATGGATTTTATCATTACTAAAACCAGAAGAAAGACCTACAACAAGAGCATTAAAGGCAGGATTTATTTCGTCAGAACTATTAACCAGATATTATAAGCTAATTGGACACAAATATCCTGACCATATATTCAAAATGTAATGGAGAAGATAATGTGATTCCAGATGTCCAGCTGGAATGATCAAATAAAGAAAAGAAGATAGAAACAGAAGATTAAGAGATAAGAAGATAAAGAAGAAAAGACAAAGAAGACATATTTGTGGCCGACAAAGCCAAAAGTAAATAGTGTAAAGTGTACAGTAGTCGGACTCAAAAGTCCTAAAGTGTACAGTAGAGTGTAGTGAAAGTCCAAAAGTACATAGTAGTATGTAAAAAAGTCGTAAAGTGTACAATAGACGCATTATTGTAAAGAATAGTATAAGATTAAAATTGTCTATATAAATGAATGTATATGTAACATAAGAGGCAAGCCTTCAATAAACAAAGCAAGCTTTCATAAAACCACTCTCAAATACTTAAGATATTCATACTTAATAGATAATGGAACAACCTTCTGATATCATGGATAAGCAAGAGGCAAAGGTATATTGTTCAATAAATATGCAGAACTAATTTCATATATTCCTGAATATCATATGTATGATTGAATAAGTTTATGTTAGTTATTATGTATTAGAATTATTTGAAATCATGATTTCTAGCTTATTAGCACACTGGAAACATAGAGAAAACTTTTATACTATGTCATCCTAATGTTGAAACCGGTAAGGCGAGGAAAACCGTGATAGGGGAGTAAACAAAGTTGAGGCGCTGATAAGAAGGAAGTATCTGCTAAACTACGATGCTAGTAGTGATAGGAGAACATGATAAACAGATAATCTAGTTCATAATGATCTAATATGATCTTAATCAGTTATGAATATGATAGGAGGGAATAATTGAAAACAAGAACCTGCATAACAAAGAACATGAATACATATATACATGATGAAATGATAAAAAGATATAAAACTTTAATCTTATATATACTTAAAGGTATAAAGATAATTAAATTAAGAAGAATCATATGGGAAAAAATATTTAATGACGACGAATCAGAAGATATATTAAACCAACAATGATATGAAATAGACCTACATGATCTATATTTAGACCTCGAAAGAATAGAATTATATGATTTAGAAATAGAAGATTCAGATTAAAAAATGAACTACGAATATTTACAATATTGGACAGAAGCTATAAAAGATATAAAACTAGTAGAACAATTAATGGAGAATAATTTATATATGTACCTAAGAACCCAAGATATATTATATCTAGAATACATCATAAATAATATTAAAGAAATATCAAGATTAAAACACTTAGCAAAAGAATATTACAGCAAAATCTTTAGCCAAACCTAATATAAAACCAGATGAATTCCGCACCCCCCAAAAATAAGGATGAAGGACTACCATACCATAGTTATGATTCTCAAAAGAAATTGAGTGGAAAAGCCTCAAACCCTAGCTCCAATTCTACTCTTGTTCTTCCTTGAGTTCTAGAAAGAAATTTTTAGAGATGATGAACTTTTTGGGATTTGATTTGGGTGTTGTGAAGAATGACTTAGTTTAAGTGAATTTCACTTAAAATTGACTTATATAGTGACCCTAAACTTACCCAAAATGACTGCACTTTAATAGGACTTAAAAAGGAAAAGACCCATTTAACCCTCATTTAAGGTGGGTTGTCCAGGGGTCACGACTCCCTTCACGAGCCATCAAGGGCACCACGGCCCGTGGTGCCTTGACCAGTAGCTATGCTACTCCCTCCTTAAACACCCAAACTTGAAGGCAAGTCTGCGGCCACTCCCACGAGTCATCAAGGCCTTCACGAGCTGTGAAGTGGCTCGTGTGAAGGAGGCCATTTTGGACAGTTTGAGGGGCTCACTGCCTCACTCACCACGGGTTGTAGTGGATACCACAGGTCTTGAAGACCCTCATGGTCATGGTGGGCAGTGGCTAGGCACTTTTTGGGCTGCCTTGGCCCCCTAGCCATGGCCCTCACCCAATTCCCTTGGCCCTTGCCCTTTACTCTTGATGTTACCCTCACATTTAGCTCTAGTTTAGCCTACTAGTTTTCGGATAGTTACATTAACTCCCCCTTGAGAACATTCGTCCTCGAATGACGATCTAGAAACCTTACGGAATTAAACACTCAAGACTAGCAGCCATCATGCATGAAACATTAAAATAAATGTACAATTCAAAGGAGGAAACATCAACTCCATCTCAAAACATAGTCTATGCAATACAAGGAAGTAGGAACTACATCTCACAACCCAATATGCATGAAACTCAATATTTCTCATATTCATAGGAGGAACTAACTTCACCAACAAAGTTCATGCTCAATACAATATCTTGGAGCCAATATGCAATTCCTCTCAAAAGCATACTAAAGCATGATCATCAACTTATCTCATGGAGTCAATTAGGCAATTCATACTAAATGCACAACAACGTAAGGAACATAAACCATGAAAACTCATTTTCTTACTAAACATGAATTTCATAAAGAACATGCATATCATAAGGAAATCATGGCAAAGCTCATATAACACACATAACCTCCAAAACACTAAAACTCAAGAGGAACTAATTACCTCAAGCTTGAATAGGAGTAGAAGGAATGAGATTACCATATTGGGACTTCATATCGGCCTCGCTCTCCCAAGTAGAACCCTTAACTTAATGATTTCTCCATAAAACCTTCACGGAAGGTATTTCCTTATTTCTCAATCTCTTGACTTGCCGGTCTAGGATTTCCACCGGAACCTCTTCATATGAGAGAGTTTCATCAACTCCCAACCCTTCTAAAGGAATAATGGATACCGAATCTCCAATACACTTTCTAAGCATAGAAACATGAAATATCGGGTGAACCAGGGCCAACTCATTTGGCAAATCAAACTCATCGGCAACTTTCCCAATACGCTTCAAAATTTGATATGGGCCTACATACTGGGGACTAAGTTTCCTTTTCTTGCCAAACCTCATCACGCCCTTCATGGGTGAGATTTTCAAATAGACCCAATCACTAACTTCACATTCAAGGTCCCTTTTGTTGACACCAAATTTTGGTTTGATATTTCCAAAGTTAATACTTTTTAAGTATTTTATTTTTTAATAGTTCAAAATACAGGTTTTTTCATTTTAATGCAATTTGTTGATAATTATCCTTATTCTCAAAGTATTAGGATTTTTATCGGTTAATTATGTTTATATTATTTTGTCACAGACGATTGAATACGTTCAAATATTTGTTCATTTTTTATAAAATCATTATTTCTGTTAAATTTTATTTTTTACATGTCATTACATTTTTTCATATTCATTTTATCTGTTACATTTGTTAATATGCATTTTGATATTTTGCACCGTCCAAAAATTCATTCAGATATGGATAATATTTCATACACAGATATTTTATTAACCGGTGGTTTTGGTCCACGGTTTTAAGATAGTGGTATTGTACTATTGGTGGTTTTCAATTTCCCTATTTAAAGAATAGCTTGCTTATTAAGTTAAGGGGTGGTGGATAAAAATTTTAGTGGTGTAACTTACAGATTTTTATATTCTTTAGTTGTTCATTATTTTCCGGCAAGTCTTGGAGCTCCGCAGGAATCCAGCGAGTCCACCACCCAAAAGACCCCAAAACTCCATTGTTACTCACTGAAGCTCTTCAACAGAGCAACAAAAATCCTATCCCGTTTCTCTATTTTCTCACACCAAAAAAGACCCCACTTGTCAATTTTTTCATATACGCTCACTGTCCAGCTTACTCTTCTCATCTCCAATGCCATTCAGACGAACGGCGACCCAAGCCAACCTCCAACTTCAAACCCACAACTACCAGACCACCGATGCACCACCAGAATCCTTTCATTGTTTCCACTTTCTTCATTCTTCCACCTGAAACCTCCAAATCAACCAAAAAACAACAACCCACGAAAACAACAACCTCAAACGACCCCTTCTACTTTTCTATTTTTCGGCTGGCTCCAAGCCAAAACAACACTGTTGCGACCAGCAGCTATACCAGACCCCTTCCCCTCTCCCCTTTCATGATTTTTCTTCCATTTTGCAACTTACCAGTAGCTCCGAGTTCGTAAAACCACCTACTACTTGGCAAAGAGCAATTCTGTCTTCGGCAAACCGACCCAATACCAAAACCACCCATCGTTGTTTCAGACCAGCTAGAGTTCCACCACAACGACGGAGTTAAGCTCAATAACGGCGAAGCAGATCTACGCTACAACTTCCATTCTCTTTTCCGGTGACATTTTAACTCTTAGGGATCGTTTGGTTTGAATACAAGTTATACTGGGATTAGTTATGTTGGGATAAGTTATGCTGGGATAAGTTATACTGGGATTAGTTCTGTTGGGAGTAGTTTTTATTTCTTGTTTGGTTTGTCATATTCATACTTATATCCATTGCATAATTTTTAATAATAAGTTGTTTGTTTACAAAAATACTCTCCACCTTGTGTTTTTTTTTTTTACATTTTCTTTGCAAACTTTAGTTATTCATTCTCAAAAATCAAACTTTCATGTTATTTAGCTTAAAAATTTTTTTAAGTGCATTTCCATTATTGTGTCGTGTGTTTTTAAAATTAAACTTTCATCTTATTTAACTTAAAAATAAAATCCATCTTATTTAACTTAAAAATAAAATTTTCATCTTATTTAGCTTAAAAATTAAAATTTCATCTTATTTAGCTTAAAAATTAAACTTTCATGTTATTTAGCTTAAAATTAAAACTTTGATTTTAAGTTTATCAAAGTAAAAGAAATTTTATTATTAAAGTTATCTAAATTTTAAAGGATACATAGAATATAATTTTTAAGTGATTAAAGGATACATAGAATATAATTTTTAAGTGATTAAAAAACTATGCAATTCAAAATATGTAATTTAGTAGTGGAGTGAATATTTTAAGTGAAATCAAAATATAAATAAACATAAAATTAGGCAAAAGTCTCAACTTATAAAACATTCATAAATAAAAATTGTATTTATAAAATGTAATTTTTAATAGAAAAATATATTATGATAAAAATGATGATTAAGTAAGGTTGTGAATGGTATTATAGTTGTTTAAAATTATTTTAATATACATGAATGTATAAGTGGTGTATAAAAGAGAGTTTAAGGGAATAATTTTGTTAATTTACATACTTTATCCCAGGATAAGTTATCTTGGGATTACTATTCCACCCTCAGGGAAGGATAACTTATCCCAGTACTATTTGTTAATTCTGGGATAAGTTATCCCTTCCTGTCTAACCAAACAACGGATTAAGAGACACTAAATTTTTATCCCAGGATAACTTTCTCTTATCCATCACAACAAACGACCCCTTATAGCTTTATTTTACTTGGTTTTATACCATTACTGTTGAATGGATGACCTTAGTTCTTTAATTTTCATTATTTTTTCTCTGTTTCTTACTGATTATTGGTTTGTTTTGAGTTAATTTTTTAATGACTATAGTAATTTTTAAGTAATCTGGGTAATCTTCTTCAGTTGAATTGATTATAGTTACTCTTGTGTTAATCGTTCTATTTTTGGGTTAATTATTTATTGTTTATTTTATTTCTTTAGTCATTCTATTGGTTGGTTGTTTAAGTTATTCATATTGTTGTTTTACTTTTGCTTACATAAGTTTATTTTATTTACTTTTAAAAAAAAAGATAAAATAGTTAGTTGCATTTATTTTAAGGAAGTTCTGGTGACCTCTGTTACTATATTATTATTATTATTATTAGTAGTAGTAGTAGTAGTCGTCTTGTTATTAATGTTACTGTTGGTGTTGTTATCGTTATTAGTATTATCATTATTACTATTATTATGTTTATTCATTTTGTTTGAGGTTAATTTTAGATACTTTGTACTTTATTAGATTGTTTTATTTGTTAAAATTGGCCAATGAGAATATCTCTCCGTCGGTTTTGGAGGCCTTCTCATTTTAAATGATGGAATTTAGTTTATGTTCATATTTGTTTGTTAAAATTGGCCGATGAATAAATTATCGTCGATTTCCAAGGCCTCCCATGTTAATAAGATGGATTTTTATTTTTAAGTTATTATTTGATTTATTCATTACTAACACTTTTACTAAGTGTCTTTACAGTTACAGGGAGTTGCTTTCCATTGAAGCTATTCGAATGAAGTTCGAATTATATTCTTTATTCATTATCTTGTATATATCAATGTTAGGTAAACTTTAGGTCGTTTATTACATTATTGTTTTATTTTATTACTTGTGTATATCACATGTTTATATTACTGTTATCTCCTCCTCAATTTGAAAAAATGAATTCAGTCGGGACCCACAGTTGTAGATTTCGAAGAATGCCTAACACCTTCCCTTCGGAATAACTTGAACCCCTTACCAAGAGTCAATTGGTTTTGTAGACTTTCTTTTAAGTTAATTTGTTAATTGGTTTCCTAGTTTTCCTAAAATTTAGGTGGCGACTCCCTTTAACCCCTTTACCCTTTATTAAAAAATATTATTTTAACTCTTTTAAAATTGAGTCACCGCGACGTTGCTCCCTCTCAAGGATGTCAACAGAATTACGACTCCGCTAGGGACATAGAGGTTCTAACCATTATAGGTTTATTTTTTCAAATTGAGGAGACTATTCTTTTATTGTGTTATTCATTATATCTTTTATATTTTGTTGATTATTTGCATATTGTACTCATTATTTATTCATTATTCGTTGTACTTTGTCATTGCATTCATGACATAATATTCGTCATTTGACATTTTATATTTCATACTTAAAGGACAATTATGCGGGCCGCAGTCGTTCGTTATCCAAATTATTTATCGGGGTACCCTGGCGAATGTAGTTGGCCACTGGATGGTCAACGGTCGCTATCTTCCCCACCCCAAGTAGTCCACTTGGGTTACCATTCCACTTTTAAATAAAACCCACTCTTAACACCTAGCGATAGAGCATTCATTATCTGAGTTCAATATTCATTCAAGTTACAATTTGTTGGAACTACATTTGACCTGATTTCTGCTTCAACAGGATACGTAGGCGTCATAACGGCTCAGTCATGTTTCCTATAAGCTTTCTATTATTTCAAAGCGAAAACTAGGGCAAATATTTTTTGAGGAGGTTTCCAAAATTTTTACAAAGGAGATACTTGCTACAAGATTGAATACCGAAGGTTGTTAAAGCTGTAACAGGGACACAATTTTTAAGGAATGCCCTCAAAAATTTCACCAAGGTTGTACTCAGACTCAAGACTTATCTGGCATCACTCTGAGTTGGTTTGTACCTTTTGCATTAATTTTTTGTACATGATATTATATTCATTGTATATCTTCGACTCTATTTATCATACATTCCATTAAAAATATTGTTTTATTTGACATTTTTAAAGTTTGGGTTGTCCGACCTTCAACGTGACTCATTAATTTTTCATTCAGTTACTCCCTTTCAAGAACTAAAATAAAATTGTTTGGCATTTTTTTAAGTTGGGTTGTCTGCCCTTCAATGTGAATCTTTTTTTTACTTTTTCTTTAATTATTTTTTTTTTGTTAAATTTGGGTGGTTCCCCCTTCAATGTGACTCACTGATTTCTTCATTCTTGTTGAGTTTTCTTTAAATAATAAAAAATAGTTTTTGTTAAATTTGGGTTGCCCACCTTTCAATGTGGCTCATTGGTATTTCATTCACATTAGTTTTCCTTTAAAAAATTCATTTGTTGTTCAAAATATAGGTTTTATGCCATATCTGAACGAACTACGCAAACCTGATTCTCATCAATGAGATACGTAGGCAGCCCTTCAGGGTTCGGTATTCTTTTTTCAAAAAATTCTTTATTTTTTATTCTTTTTAAAATTTTCATATTTTTAAACTAATTTTTGACTTGGTTGGTGCCAACACAGTTCAAGTGTGCATGTGAAAAATAATTTGTACAATAGAGAAGATTGTCTTCTTGTTAAACCATAGATTCTTTTGGTACCTCCCATTCATACTTTTGTTACACTTGAAAATATTCTCTTGCATACAATCAAGATTAGAAAAAGCCCTCATTCATTGTTTCATGTGCATTGTGTGGTGAGCTTTTGAATTAAATTCAATTGTGTTGCTTTGTTGATCTAGAAGTTGGCCTAAATGCTTGTTGAGGTGAAATTATGAGTAATATTTGATTTGAAAAATAATCGTAGGCCTTCTTTGACCCGTTTGAGCCTTTCAAAACCTACGAAATGACATCAATCCTTAGTATGTCCCCACTTTGAGCCTTAAAGCCTTTTCTTTGGACAACCATATTTTACCCTATACCCTTTCTGAGTGCTTTTACGCACTAGCCCCCTTTTGGCCTGACTTTCTTGGGCGCAGTGAAAACGTGCAAGTTACAAAATAAGATTCAAAGTTCAAATTTGTCAAAGACAAAAGCTATCAAGGTCCCTAAAAGTCAAGAATACAAAAAAGACTTCAAAGCAAGAAGACAAAGTTCAAAATCCTTACATGTTCAAGCAAGCAAAATTTCAAGAAAAGAAAAAAAACACTCCAAACCAAAAGGAGAAAGTTCAAAAGATTATGAGAAGGGAAAAAACTCAGACGAGCAAATCTTCAAAAGAAGTCAAAAAGTACAAAAGGAAGGGACAACAAATAGGATCAAACACTAAAAGCGTAACAAATGTTGAAAGCATCAATCTAGTGCAATGCTCAAGAAGGGAATAAGTAACTTTTATCCCAAATGACTATCCTACCCATCTCTAAGCCTACATTACAATCTATTAACAAGCCCTACATGATTTCAGTTCAAATGTTCTCACATTAGTGGAGATTTACATGAAGGCCAAGCCTATGGTATCACAATTGCATGTGTTGAACATTTATTCTGAGTGTGAGTATGCTTTTCCAGATGTTCCCAAATTAAAATACTTTAAATGTGTGCAAATTGGGACTTTCTTTGTAGTGAGGGCACTTGAAACATGAGTTTAGGTCTAGTTCAAAGCCTTTGTTTGTAGCAAGATGGACAAATATTGTCGTTACTTAAGTACATTTGACATACAACTTGAGTCCATAGGAATTACCTTGAAGTCAATCTTAGTTGAAACAGAAAGAATTGTGAGAAATTTTTACACAATACTATTGTTGGCGCTAATCAAGATAAAATATTGTTCATTGTTCATAAAATAAAAATGGCCCACTTTTCAATATTTGTCCATACCAACTTTGTGTACCGTTTCATTGTTGATATTTGTCCATACCAACTTTGTGGACCGTTTCATTGTTGATATTTGTCCATACCAACTTTGTGGATCGATTCATTGTTGAGATTTGTCCATACCAACTTTGTGGACCGTTTCATTGTTGATATATGTCCATACCAACTTTGTGGACTGTTTCATTGTTGATATTTGTCCATATCGACTTTGTGGACCATTTCATCGTTTATACTTGTCCAAGTAACTTTGTGGACTGTTTCATAGTTAAAATCTTATTTTAAAATCACCATACCCTGCAAAATGACATCTTTTTACATTTGGGTAGTCATACCCTTCAAAATGAAATCTTTTTAAACTTGGATAGACTTAGCCTTCAAAATGACATATTTTTAAAAATTAATTTGTTATCTCAAATAAAATGATTCTTTTTTCAAATTGGTTTGTCATGCCGTTCAATATGACACTTTTTATTTTGTTATCCATTTAAAATTGACATTTTTTTTATTCATGATGTTATTAAGTTTAAATTGTTGCATTTGTTAATACCTTGTTCATTTGAGGCCATGTTTTCATAATTTATGTTGCTTTTATGTTATATTTGTTACTAATATTGTCATTGCGGATTTTTTGATACACCATTCATATTACGTTCAAGATTGGGTTGTCATCTCCCTTCAAATGGCATGTTAAGTTCAAATTGGGTCGTCCGCCTTTCAAAGAGACATGTTGGGTTGTCACCTCGTTCAAAGTTACATGTGATATTCAAATTGGGCCGTCCACCTTTCAAAGAGACACATTTGGTTGTCACCTCATTCAAAGTGACATGTTATGTTCAAGTTGGGTCGTCCGCATTTTAAAGAGACACGTTGGGTTGTCACCTCGTTCAAAGTGACATGTTATATTCCAGTTGGGTCGTCTGCCTTTAAAAGAGACACGTTGGGTTGTCACCTCGTTCAAAGTGACATGTTATATTTAAATTGGGTCGTCCGCCTTTCAAAGAGACACGTGGGTTGTCACCTTGTTCAAAGTGACATGTTATATTCAAATTGGATCGTCCGCCTTTCAAAGAGACACATTGGGTTGTCATCTCCCTTCAAATAACATGTTATATTCAAATTAGGTCATCTTCCTTTCAACAGACACGTTGGGTTGTCACCTCGTTCAAAGAAACATATTATATTCAAGTTGAGTCGTGCTCCTTTCAAAGAGACATGTTGGGTTGTCACCTCGTTCAAAGTGACATGTTATATTCAATTTGGGTCATCAGCCTTTCAAAGAGACACGTTAGGTTGTCACCTCGTTCAAAGTGACATGTTGGATCGTCTGCCTTTCAAAGAGACACGTTGGGTTGTCACCTCGTTCAAAGTGACATGTTATATTCAAGTGGGGACGTCTGCCTTTCAAGAGACAGGTTAAGTCGTCACCTTGTTCAAAATAACACGTTATTGACATCATCCTCCTTTCAAAGAGGTACACTACCTTCATTGTGCAATTTTGAAAGTAACATCGAAGGTATGTGAATGTTGTTTAGTTTACAATCAATCCTTGACTTTTGTTTGTTATTTTCAGCCCATTGGCGGACGTAGAGTATTGCTCAAAATCTCTATGAACGTCTCATATTGTTTTGTTCAAAGTTTATCAAACCAAAATTGGGTTCGTCAACTTTGTTTTACCAGGGTCTCTTTCATTGATCCTAATCAAACGAAGGGGTAAGTTGTTGATACCAAATTTTGGTCTGATATTTCTAAAGTTGATTTTTTTTAAGTATATTATTTTTTAAACAGTTCAAAGTACATGTTTTGTCATTTTAATGCAATTTGTTGATAATTATCCTTATTCTCAAAGTATTAGAATTTTTATAGGTTAATTCTGTTTATATTATTTTGTCACAACCGGTAGAATATGTTCAAATATTTGTTCATTTTTTATAAAATCATTATTTCTGTTAAATTGTATTTTTTACATGTCGTTACATTTTTTCATATTCATTTTATCTATTACATTTGTTAATATGCATTTTGATATTTTGCACCATGCAGAAATTCATTCAAATATGGATAATATTTCATACACAGATATTTTATTAACTGATGGTTTTGGTCCACAGTTTTAAGATAGTGGTATTGCACTATTTGTGATTTTCAATTCTCCTATTTAAAGAATAGCCTGCTTATTAAGTTAATGGGTGGTGGATAAATTTTTTAGGGGTGTAATTTACAGATTTTTATATTCTTTAATTGTTCATTATTTTCCAGCAAGTCACCGGAGCTCCGCCGGAAGCTTGCGAGTCTACCACCCAAAAGACCCGAAAACTCCATTGTTACTCACTGAAGCTCTTCAACAGAGCAACCAAAATCCCATTCATTTCTCTATTTTCTCACACTAAAAGAGATCCCACTGGTCTATTTTCTCATACACACTCACTGCCTAGCTTACTCTTCTCCTATCTAATGCCACTCCCATGATCGGCGACCCAAGCCAACCTCCAACTTCAAACCCACAACTACCAGACCACCGGAGCACCACCAGAATCCTCTCACTATTTCCACTTTCTTCTTTCTTCAACCTGAAACCTCAAAATAAACCAGCAAACAACAACCCACAAAACATCAATCTCAAACGACCCTTTCTACTTTTCTTTTTTCCGGCTAGCTCCAAGCCGAAACAACACTGCTGCAACTAGCAGCTCGTACCAGACCCCTTTCCCTCTCCCCTTTCACCATTTTTCTTCCATTTTATAGGTCACCAGTAGCTCCGAGTTCGCATAACCACCTATTACTTGGCAAAGAGCAATTCCATCTCCGGCGAACCGACCCAATACCAAAACCACCCATTGTTGTTTCAGACCAGCTACAGTTCCACCACAACGCCAGAGTTAAGCTCAATAACGGCAAACCAGATCTGCCCTACAATTTCCATTCTCTTTTCCGGTGACATTTTTACTCTTATAGCTTTATTTTACTTGGTTTTTTATCATTACTGTTGCAATATTGGTGCACTTTTACTCAAAGTGGGCAAGCTCATGTTTGCAATATTGGTGCACTTTTGGTCCTCCTTCAATATTTTGGCTATTTTTTAATATTGATTTTATTCATAAGTTATGTATGGAATGTTTAATCGTCATTTTATATATTGAGTAGAAATAATAACTCCATGTGAGAGATTGTGAGAAGAAAAACACCTTATGTTGTTTTGTAGAAATCGTATTGCAGGTAAAGTCGAGAGGTTCATCACGACAATTTCACGTACAATAGTACAAAATTTTCTTTTCTTGCAATGTCATATGTTAAAATGTTCTTAGTTTAGCTGCAGTAATATTTATACTGAACAGAACAATGTGTTCTTCTTCTCACCTTCTCTCACATAGAATTATTATTTCTACTAAATATATAAAAAGACGATGGGACATTACTAACATAAAATTATGAACAAAATTAAAGTTAAAAAATAGGCAAAAGTTTAGGGGAGGACCAAAAGTGCACCAATATTGCAAACATGAGGGACTATTAGTGCTCCATATGAAAATTCAAGGATGACTTTGAGTGTTTATGAGTATGGGTTGAAGTTCACCCAACTATCCCGTTATGCTCCGGAGATGGTTGCAGACATAAGGAGTAGAACGAGCTTGTTTGTTGCTGGGCTGTCTCGTCTGTCGAGTAAGGATGGTAGGCCTGCAATGCTTATCGGGGACATGGACATATCAAGGTTGATGGTTTATGTGCAGCAGGTTGAGGAAGAGAATCTGAGGGACAGGGAAGAGTTCAGAAATAAGAAAGTTAAGACCGGAAATGAGTCCCGGCAGCAGAAAGATATTGCGAACCATTCGTCCTTTCAACAAAGGCAAAAGGGACCTACTGCATCATCTGCTAGGGCACTCGCACCTAGATATAGAGCTGAGTGTAATGGCCAGAATTCAAAGGACTTCAAGACTAGATCAGCACCGTCCCCAGGTATTGTGGCACAAGGAGGTAGTTTGACTACTGCATGTGCTAGGTGTGGTAGAACCCACCCAAGTAAATATCATGATGGCCAGACAGGTTGTTTTAAGTGTGGACAAGAGGGTCACTTCATGAAGGACTGCCCTAAGAACAGGCAAGATAGTGGAAATCTGGACAATAGGGCCGTATCTTCATCAGTTGCTCCCCTAGATAGGATGGCACCTAGAGGAGCTACTTCTGGTACTGGCGGAGGAGCAAACCGCCTCTATTCAATCACCAGTCGCCATGAGCAAAAGAACTCTCCAAATGTTGTCACTGGTATGATTTGGTCTTTGATTTTGATGTGTATGCTTTGTAAGACCCAGCAACAAGTTTATCTTTTGTAACCCCTTACGTTGCAAATAAGTTTGATGTTCTTCGTGAAAGACTTTGTGAACCCTTGTGTGTTTCTACACCTATTGGGGAGTCTATTATAGCAGCAAGAGAACTCTCCAAATGTTGTCACTGGTATGATCAGTCTTTGATTTTGATGTGTATGCTTTGTAAGACCCAGCAACAAGTTTATCTTTTGTAACCCCTTACGTTGCAAATAAGTTTGATGTTCTTCCTGAAAGACTTTGTGAACCCTTTTGTGTTTCTACACCTATTGGGGAGTCTATTATAGCAGAAAGAGTCTATCGTGATTGTCCCATTTCCATCAATTACAAGAGCAACATGGCTGAATTAGTTGAGTAAGACATGGTAGATTTCGATGTCATTCTAGGTATGGACTGGCTTCATGCCTGTTATACATCATTAGATTGTAGAACTCGTGTGGTCAAGTTTCAATTTCCAAACACTACTAAAAAACTGCTAAAACACGACGGAACAAAAAGCGACGGACGACGTCTCTCCAAAAAAGCGACGGACTAAGAGATGTCGTCCGTCGCTTTTTAATTAAAATAATTACTTTTAAAATTATTTTACAAAAAGCGACGGACCGCATCTCTTAGTCCGTCGCTTTTT
>JAJOOR010037161.1:0-16355 GCA_036250505.1 Solanum acaule | reverse complement strand
AATACTACTGCTTATAACATCATAACTCATACTATCTTTTTGGATGAAAATACTACCCAAGCTCTAAAACACACTTTCTCATAACGGTCTCAACTAAAAAACGATTTATAGAAAAGATTATGGGAGTACATCTCATTTTAATCTCAAACACACGATTCATATGAATAAGAGTGTATTATTTCAAATCTCAACACTATAGCTTACTCATTAGCTTATCTCAATCTCCTATAGAGTCTCATGACTTCCTCAAGACTTTTGTTGAGAGTAACTCATCGATAAGGATCTGGGCTTTACTTTTCAACTACCTTGAGTATGAGGGATTTTCGAATGGATTTTAGAAATGCAAGAGTTGGAATAAGTTCCTTATGACATAATTCTATTGCATGATTTTGAGTATGAAGAAGAGAAACTTTTCTTAAATGTTTCGAGTCCCTCATTTATAGAAGTGGGGCCCTCACAACCATAATTAATGTCCTACCGACATGGCTTAATAGACACCCTACGATACTTGAACTCTGTGCTCTGATATAAAGTTTGTGGATATGGCCGACACTGAAGAACCATTGTTTGTCCCCAAGCGAACCCTAATCCTGGCTAACTACAAGCGAAAACTAATTCAAGCAATAATAGGCTTAAAACTGAATTAAATTCAACAAACTCAAATACTCAACTCATAAAGTCTAGAAAGTACTTAATAGCAATATTTGAAATTTCTAAAACAACATAAAAGAAAGTAAACACGGAAAGACTTCTCAATTATAAATATCTATGAAGCCTATACTATTAAAGAAGGATATCGAGACAAGACCCACGACATCTCAAAACTACTAAAGTGAAAGTAAATGTGAAGTTCTCTAGAATACAAGGAGGCTCACCAAAAGTGAAATGGAGTGTAGAGTAATCTCAGATATGTCCTATTTTTAGTTTCAGACCTAAGATAGAAGGTGAGACGATTTATAGATGGACTAGAGCATTGTTATCGTGGTAATGTGATACAAAATGTGTGAACACCTGGTACCTATTCATATGTGGTTGACACCGCTCTTCATTGTGAGTCCTATTTAGAAATGGATAAAGTTGAGCGAGAAAGCAAAAGGGCATGTAATAAATGAGGGTTTAGTGATGCTCCATCTGGGAGCAATAGGGAATACAAGCCTACTCAGTCAGAGTTGGTGGTGTAGTCTTTTAGGAGTGATCATTCAAGTAGACAGGGTCAACAACAAATGCAAAGGAAGGGTAATATCTCCTTCTAGTCTAGACAATGTCCGAGGTGTTCTAATTGTGGTAGGAATCATAGTGCTTGTTTTTGTAGTATTGGTGGTTCTTGTTATACTTGTGGTGAAAAAGGACATATTGCTAAATTTTGTCCTCGGGGAGAACCTAGTACTAGTCAAGCTACTACATAGGTGCAGAGAGATGTTGTAGGTGCACAAGCTTAGAATCAATAAGTTAGGACCTCTCGGTACTCGTAGACACGGTCAATAGTGTGCACATGTTTCTCAGGGAGCAGGTGGACCACTGAGATTATTTTGGATGGCCAAACATGATATTGAGGCATCTAATGCAGTAGTCACATGTATTATCACTATCACTTTTCATGAGGCATATGCTCTTATGATCTTGTTTCTATATATTCGTATGTATCTCAATCTTTTGCTATAATATTAGAACAAAGAGTTGAGACTCTTATTGTGCCATATATGGTTATAATTCAAGTTTGGGAGACTTTATTAGTGGATATAGTGTATAGAGATTGTTTGATATTTGTTCAGGGTAAGGGACAGTAGTTGCTCTACTAGAGTTGTCAATGTTTGACTTATATGAGAGTATGGGCATGGATTGGTTAGAATCTTGTTATGATTTGGTTGATTGTTATGCTAACCTTGTACATTTTGATTGTGCTGGAGAAGCAGCTTTATTCTGGAAAGGCATGACTTCTCTTACTCAGGGAAAGAAAATATCTTATGTAAATGCACGTCAAATGATTAATCATGGGTGCTTGGGTTTTATTGCTACTAGTCATGATACTCAAAGGGAGCATGTCACTATTGATAGTGTCCCAATTGTTTGGGAAGTTGTTCATGTGTTCCAGAAGACTTACTTAGGCTACCTCCAATGAGGGAAATTGAGTTCAACATTGAGTTAATGTCAGGGACTCAACCTATCTCTATTCTTCTATATCGTATGGCTCCAGCTGAGTTAAGAGAATTGAAGGTTCAACTCTAAGAGCTACTTTATAAGGGGTTCATTAGGCCTAGTGTATCGCCTTGGGGTGCACCGCTGTTATTTATGAAAAAGAAAGATGGCTTGATGAGAATGTGTATTGACTATAGGCAGCTGAATAAGACAGTAGTCAAGAATAAATGCCCATTGCCTTGTATTGATGATCTACTGGATTAGGTACAGGGTGCTGCTCACTTTTCCAAAATTGACTTTAGATCATGTTATCATCAGCTGAGAGTTAATACCAAAGATATCTCCAAGACAACCTTCAAAACCAAATATGTGCACTTTGAATTTTTGATGATGTCTTTTGGACAAACTAATGCACCCGTAATATTTATGGACCTCATGAAAAGGGTATTCAAGCCATACCTAGACCATTTTATGATTGTGGGTTCATTGATGATATTATGGTATACTCACGAGGTAAGGCCAAACATGAACACTACTTGAGAGTTGTATTGCAGAAACTTAGAGAACGAAAGCTTTGTACCAAGTTCTCAAAATGTGTGTTTTGATTGAGCACAATTTCCTTTTTAAGAAATGTGGTGTCACAAGATGGAATCCAAGTTGATCCAAAGAAGATAGAATCGGTTCACAATTGGCCTCAACTTGAAACTCCTATAGAAATATGCAATTTCTTGGGACTAGTTGGATATTATAGAAGGTTTGTGGAGGGTTTCTCAAAGATAGCCGCTCCATTGAAATGTTTAACTCAGAAAGTTGTGTTCTTTCAACGGCCCGATGGATGTGAAGAAGGTTTTCAGAAATTAAATATGTCATTGACTATGGCTCTGGTTTGACCTTACCTACAGCGGAGGGTGGTTTCACCATTTATTGTTATGCGTCTAGAATGGTTTGGGTTGTGTCTTAATGCAGAATTGTTATGTGGTGGAATATGCTTCTTGACAACTAAAGATTCATGAGAATAATTATCCAATGCATGAATTGGAATAAGCCACAATCATATTTACACTCAAGATTTGGTGTCACTATCTTTATGGTGAGTCATGTAAAATCTATACTGATCACAAGAGTTTTCAATACATATTCAAGCAAAGAGATCTGAATTTGAGGTAATGACGGTGGTTGGAGCTACTTTGTCACGACCCGAGAGCACACCCTAGTCGTAACATGGCGTACTTGACCCCGAAGGGGTCTTATACAAGCCCTTAGTATATCATAACATAGGAACATAGGAAAAATGCGAAAAATTTAAAACTTTTCTTTACAATCGAACTCTTTATAAAATGAGAGAAAGTCTATGGCACTATGTCTCAAACCATCTATAACATTAGAATTAAAACTCTTTAATACAATCTTAGGAACACGTCCCTTACATAAATGTAAAAGGTAAAAGAACCACATAAAATAGACATGTGGTCAAGTCCTCGAATGCTATGAGGACTCACCAATCTTGTTCTTCTTGATCTACAAAGGTCCTATTCATGAGGATGAAGTCCAATATCTCCAAAGCCTACACTTTATAAAAAAAATGTAGAAATATGGGTTAGCACAAAATGTACTAAGTATGGAAGCCATGCAAGAAAATCCTTAAAACATGCATAAAAGGGATAGTCTCCAACACATTTTGTTCAAAACCATGCTTCATGCCATTTTTTTAACATCATCTTTGAAATAGTTGGAGAATGTAGCTCATAGGACAAACCATGCACAATCCATCATAACGTAAAAGATATCATCAATATTACAAGCATAGTCTCCAACACAACATAATACATACTCCAATCTTCAAAACACATAGTTCACATGCATAATTACATACAAGATCATATCATCATATAGAACTATCACATGAGCAACCGTAAGCTAAACTTGTGCAATGCATAGCTAGGATCCCATAATCCTATCTACACTAAGTCTCACTCTTAGGCTACCATCAACATACATATCTTACTTTACCATAGTCATAACCAACATACATAAGTAAGGAGCCATTCATGTTCATAACTTGTGACAAGTGAAGACAAACCTTAACATTCATACATACCTTTATACATAATTCATAAGTCATCATAACATCATAACATAAGAGAACCAACCCCACAACCCCTTTATAAGTCTACTTGTGCAATGTACAAGTGAAGTCCCATACCCCCACTCACACCAAGTAAAGCTCATTAAGGAATCATAAGCATAGTTCATATTCATATAAAGCATACATTCAACTCATAATCATCATATCATAAAAGAGACATACCATGCCCACTCTCAAAGCGTACTTGTGCAATGTACGAATGAAGTCCATACCCCCATTCATACTAAGTAGAACCTCTTGAGGAGACATAGAACATGCCCATATTCTTATCATGTAAGGAGATTTAGCCTTAACCGACATAGACCATGTGAGGTACATGGAATTCGGTGTTCTACTCCCACACCAAAAAGAGAGTGTCCTACTTGCCTAAGGTAGAACGTACATTATATCTTAAAAGTGGATCCTCTAGCTATATACCTATGTGGGCACATAGTTATGGGATATGCGGATTGCTACTAGAAACCCGGACTTACTAAATGTAGAAGGTTTCCATCCCATGAGACATCGTAATGTGAACCTCCCGATTAGTGTGAAGGAACCCATCTCATATTCATATCTGCTTGGTGCTAAGCAC
Source organism: Solanum acaule (assembly GCA_036250505.1). Taxonomy (NCBI): domain Eukaryota; kingdom Viridiplantae; phylum Streptophyta; class Magnoliopsida; order Solanales; family Solanaceae; genus Solanum; species Solanum acaule. The sequence continues at coordinate 11,499 of JAJOOR010037161.1, read as the reverse complement.
AATTCCCTTTAAAAGTCACATTAAGTCTTTACTTAAGTTTAGGTTAGTGAAAGAATGCACTAGGAACTCAAACCAACATACATCGTACTAGCTCAAAGATTCATTAAGTGAGAATATCCTTTCACTTTAGAACTATCAATAAGTGAGTAAACCTTTCACATTATCAATCATAGCGTTTTCATGAGAATTAGCCTTTCAATCAACACAATAATACGACCATAGTCATAACATATCATACATAGCCATGCATAGGGGTATAGGAAGGAAGGATCTTGTATCAATACCATAATATACACAACAACTAACACCTCCACCTTTCAAATGGATCAACATGATCATGTACATTTAATGCTTAATAGTATGTAAAGGTGCAATGAGAACTAACCTTTCAATCAACATCATAACTACATTATCATCATAGATACTTCCTTCTCAAGTGTTCATAAGCATGTACATAATGCCACAATCACACATAATACATATATATTGCATTTAAGAGTCACATTGAGTCAACACATCTAGCATTCAACATATATAACATAGATACAACCATGACCCAAGTAATACATTCATTTCATGCATAAACTCATTTAATAATGTTAGAGGTTATGTAGATGAAGTCTTCTCAAAATACGGCCATACATAAATCAACATACATAATGGCTTTCTTCTTGGAGCCTTAGCACTCTTAGCTTATTCCTTTTAGCTCTTTGCCTTAAAGCCCTAGGAGTCACCTTCATATTACAAGTCTTACTCTCAAGCAATGCCTCACATGATTATTAAGTAATCCTAGTTCTCAAAGTATCCTAACCACATGCCTCATTCTTGATCAATTATAGCTATATAGGAACATATAAATTCAATCCCAACACTACACAAACATGATCATTCATATAAGCCCTAATCAAGTTAGTTCATGTCTACAAGCTTTACGTATAAGAAATTCATGTCTAGGTGATCTAATCTAAGGCAATTCACTAAGAAGTTCATCAATCTTAAAGGTTCACATCTAACCCTCAATTTGCCTCTTTCATGATATAACCCTAGAATCTTAGGTTATTCAATAATATAGGTAGATTCATACTTAGATCATGTAATTACATCCTAATCAACTCACACTCAATCAATTGAATCAACTTCTAACAACATTCATTGTGTAGGGAAGAGCCATAGCTAGGTTTTGGGAAAACTCATGGAATCTTTGGAATTCAAGTTAGAACCATCTAAAATCAGTAGTATCATCAGTAACAAACATAATTCAATGTAAACACAATCCATTGTCAAGCTTTCATCATCAATCAAGTCATACCCTAGTTCACAATTTGGGAAGAAGGGGAAATCATGGATCCAAGGGAGATTTTTATCAAAATCCATCAATACTCCATTAATCCAATCAAAAATCATCTTAGTCAACCATAATAAACCTTAATTAAACAATTGAATTCGGTTTACAAGAAGACCCACTAGTAGATTTGAAAACCCTAGATTTGGGGAATTTGAAAACATAGTTGAAGGGGCATCTTGGTGATAGCTAACCAAGAATGAAAAGCATCCATACCTTAGGTGCAGAATCCCATCAAATTCATATGAAAAAAGTCTTCTTGTTGAAGCTCTAGCTTGATCCCTTCCTATGGTCTTCAATGGAGTCTAGAGAGAAGATTTTTGGGAGGGAAAAGAAGTTGGGATTTGATTTGGGGTCTTGGGTTTCTTCTTTTATTAAGTGGGAGTAACTAAATTTAAGGAATTTGACCTTAAAAAGTATAGATACTTGTTAGGAAAAGAGTGGGAATGTGTTGGTTCAACTTTTGGAAGGACTACTTAAAAACTCCAACTTAAACTTTAACAACTTCCTAATTCACGCTAGAGCTTGCTCTTTGGCACTCCTTGGCTCGCCAAAGGCACTAGGCGACTCGCTTAATGGCCCTTGGCTCGCCCATTTTTTCCAGCCGACAGTGCTTCACTATTTCGGGCATAACTTTCTACTCCAAGATCGGAAATGGGCAAACTCAGTGGCATTGGAAAGAGGACTCAAAGACCTTTAATTGGATAGGTAATGGACCACCTAATTCTTTTTGAGCTAATATATATCATTATTTGAAGTTGACCCTACACTCTAAGTCAAATAAACCCTTCACGGACGACTTCACGGTCCGTGTGGGGCTTCACGGACCGTTGTGATGCCCTTAGCCCTTGACCAGTAGCCTAGCTTGCCACCCCTTAACCCTTTTCACGACCTTGCTTTCCCAATGGACCCGCTTGGGTCGCCAAGGGCACTAGGCGACTCGCCAAGTGGACCCTTGGCTCGCCCTAATTTCCAGTGAGCTCCAAAAATGGGCAGCTCACTAGGCGATCTTGAGGGACCAATGGGCGACTCACCAAGATGGTTGGTGAGCTAAGGCTTAGTTTACCCTTTGGTCCAGTACCTAGGCTAGGAGGGTCAGCCCACTAGGCGACCCAAGTACACTTTGGCGCATCGCCAAGTGGCTTGGGCCACCATGCCGCCAATCGCCAACCTATCCAAAGAGATTCAAGGTCTCCTTCACCCTTACTTTATAGTTTAGGCCCTTGCCCGCTTCCTAGGTTTGTCAACCCAATATACCAAGACCTAGGTTAGCCTACAAGGGTACGGGGTGTAAGACGTGCCTTGATGTTCAACCATTAAACCCCTCATTCTAAGCACGGGATGTCAATATACAACCTAAAACCAAACACCAAACTCAAAAGCTCCCACGTTAGGCTCTAGTTTCACCTATTAGTTTCCATTAGACTCTAGCTTGGTCTTACTAATTTTCCGGGTTGTTACATACTTAAAGATTATGACCTTACTATTTTGTATCATCCTAGAAAGGCGAATGTGTTGGCTGATGCATTGAGTAGAAAATCTATAGGTAGATTGGCCTGGATTGTTGTTGAAATGCGAGCTATGTCTATGGATATTTAGGATTTAGCAGATCAATGAGTTTGAATTGATCATACATTGCCTATAAGGTTGCTTGCAGGTATGGTAGTGCAATCATCCTTAGTTTGGAGAAGCCAAGACTTGCCAATATGGCAATCCTTAACATGCTAGACTACGAGATCGAGTGGAGACTGGGGTTGTGAAGTCATTCTCTATCGATGGTGAGGATGTTCTACGTCCACGTGGTAGATTGTGTATTCCAATGGTGGGTAATATGAAGCAGCTAATACGTGAAGAGGCTTATAGATCACAATACTTTATCTACCCAGGTGCTACAAAGATGTATCAAGACTTGCGTGGATTGTACTGGTGGAAAGTTATGAAAGCTGACATTTTGAAATATGTGACTAGTTTCTTAAATTCTCAAAAGGTCAAATATGAACATAAAAAACCAGGTGGAGTAATGCAAAACTTGATTATCCTAGAGTAGAAGTGGGAAAGGATTACTATGGATTTTGGTGTTGGGTTGTCGAATACTTTCAAGAAACACAAATCAGTTTAGGTGATTATGGGCAGACTCACAAAATATGCACATCTAATACTAGTTTAGGTTACTCAACAACGAAGCATTTCACGTACACTTACCTTTGAGCGATAGTTTGGATTCATGGGGTGCCTATTTCTATAATATCAAATCGAGGTGTGTAGTTCACTTCTCAGTCTTGGAAGTCTAGCCACGAGTGTGAGAGGTAGGAGCGTTGGACCCTACAATCATGAGATAATGTACGAAAAAATATGTATTAGTACATGAAATGTACTAAGTATAGGGCAATATGCATAAAATAGACATAATAGCATGAATGGTTTGAAGACTTGATCATTTTCTGAGCAATTAAAGGCTTAAGGAAGCAAAACATGAAAACCATAAGATATAGTCAATGCATTTGAAATAGGGGACATAAGTAAATCTTGAAGAAATCATATCCACCAATGTCCTATGGACTAACTCACGGACCGCAAGTAGCTTCGTGGGTGGCAGTCCAAATCTTTTCCAAAATGCTGAAGTTCCAGTACTTTTCCGACAGTTTACCAAGATGGTCTGTTGGTTAATGCACGAGTTGTATGTAGGCTTCATAGGTCAGTCCTAGACTTAGTGGTATTTAAGAGTCAAAGTTGAGACCCACGACTGTGCATGTATAGACCGTAGGTGGACCCACAGATTGTACATGGGTCCATAATTGGGAGTCCAAAAATCATGGTCTTTGAACTCAATCGACGGCCAACCAGTACAGTCCGTGGTCTGACCAACAGATCATTGGTTGGGTCATCGATGGGAGTCTGCAGTTATTTTTATGAGGGATTTTAGGCCTTGTCCTAATCATTCTAACCCAATACTATGTCTTTTTACCCTCCATTAGAAACCCTATATAAAAAATTTTAACCCCAAAATCTTCTAAATCAATTCATTCTCTCAAACTCTCAAAAGAAAAACAAGTGATCCTCTCAAATATTTCTCTCGTTAGAAGGTTTAAGAAGAAGAATAGGGTTTCAAGTCAACTCTCCAATTCCTCCATTGAAGTCAAACTTTTGGCATTAAGGTATGATATTCTTTATCTATGGATCTCTTTCCTCCATAGAGTTCCTAAATTCCCCAATTTTGAAGTTAGAAATTCCCAATTGAAGTTAGGGATTTCTTCTATTTTCTGGGCTCCTTTCAATATTGATATAATTGATTATTTTATAAAGTATTATGCATAAATTGAGAAGATTCCATGTTTTAAAGATGAATCCCCATGAACCCATGCTTAACCCATGTTTTCTAGATATTAATGATTGAAAGTGGGTTTTAAACTATGAAAGGTTAATTTTGGAAATATGCATGTTCTTATGAAATTGATCAAATATGATGTAAGTTGCTTTGATAGTAAAGCATATATGTTGTTGTGGTTAATTGTTGTGAAAGGATTTCTCACATAATCACTCAATACATGAATATGAAAGGTTTTCTCACATAAAGGATATTATGGTTGAAAGGTCTTCTCACCTAATATGAATCAAAGTTAAGGACCTATTTTAAGAATGAGGCAAGAGGCGATTACCCGTGACCTCCAATGATAGGACAAGTGGAGATTACCCATGTCTCATGAATGTTAAGAAGAGTTATGAATAATCAATGTTTCATGGGAGTTATGCTTAGCACCGAGTGGAAAAGTGGTGATTACCCATGTCCCATAAACTATGTGGCACCATAGGTTGTCTAGATAGACATTAGCTAGTGGATCCGTGTAAGCTAGAAATTCGTGGTTCTTACCTTGGTAAGTGAGGACACCTCTTTTTGGTGAGGGGTAGACACCGGATTCTATGTTAATAGCTCACATGGTCTTACATGTCGGTTAAAGGTAAATCTCCCACATTAATGAATCAAGGTTATTTAAAGAAGTATATCACGAGTGTTTTAAAGATGTTGGCTTGCATTGACCATCTTTTATGAATTAGTTTTCTAACTCTTTTATCTCATGTTTTATATTGGTCATTTCATATCATGAAAATATCCCTTTTTAAGCATGATGTCTTATGTTTTATGCATTGCTATCATACATGGTACATTTTTGTACTAACGCATACTATTGCCTACATTTTCCAAAATTAAGGGTCCGACGCTCCAGACTTGAAGTTCTGTGGCTATGGATCTCTTAGTAGAAGTTTGAAGATTAATGAGTCCTCATTTTCCGAGGACCAAGCCTTTATTGGATATTTTCTTTACATTCAGTTTTGAACTTGATGTACGGGTTACATCCCGATTACTTATTTGTACTAGATGGCTTTGAGACATTGTTAGAATTCTGCTTTATTTTATAAGAACTCTATGTTTTGAAACTGTCTTTTAAATCTCTTTATTTCTATTATCTTGTATGATGTATGCTATGTGGCTTGTATGGGGCATCTTGGGGTCATATACGCCATGTTACACCTAGGGTCTACCTTGGGTCATGACACCACCCCATTTGAGCCTCCACCTCAAAGCCCTCTCGGTGCTAAGTCTAAATCCCAATGGAATAGATAAAAGTTAAATATCAATTTAACATAGGAAGAGCAATGATCAATACCAATCCACATCTTTCAATATCAAAACATAGAATAGCTCCTTAGATATAATTCAACATAGATCAGAAAACCTTTCGCCAATGTGAATTCATATGTGAGAAATTCTTTTCACAATCATGATCATAATAACATGTGAGAAAAAATTTCACAATAACATTGATACTTTCTTTTCAAAGAATCCCTAACTCTTTTATAATAACTTCATAAAAGAATGCATATCTTCATAAATTTATAATTCATCGGCTCATGAGTTTATCATAGGTTCATAGTTGAAAAATCATAATTTAGGCATGGATCGACATAATTTCAACTAAACATCATGAATTAAAATGGAATCATGCATTAGAAGGCTAAATAAACAACAATAAATCATAATTGAGTGAAACCTATAAAGATTGAATTGAAAACGCTAATTTGAATAAATTGAAAATGAAGGGACACATTGGAAACCTTGGGGACGGTATACATGGGTGAATACCCACATACCATGATACCAAAATCCCAAGATGGATGGTGAATTGATGCCCTTGAATGAACCCTAGCTTCTTCTTCTTCCTTGGGATTTTGGGAGGGAGTTGGAAGAATGTATTTTGTTAAATTTTAGGGAAATAGAAGAATGAATTGAAAGTGGGTAATTTGGGATGAATTGAAAGTGGGTAATTTGGGGCTTAAAATGTTTATATAGAGCTTAGGGTAGAAGGTAAAATGACATGTTATTGGGTTAAAACAATTAGGAAAAGACATAAAGCCTTTTAAAATAATTGTCTGATTCAATCTACAGTTTCGGCCTACTATCTACAGTTTGTACTGGTCAACCGTAGACCAAGTACTAAGACCATGAAATCACCTCTTTTTTGACAGAACATTTCTATGGCTCGTAGGTATTTCTACGGCTCGTAGACACCAACCATAGAAACCATTGACCCTCAAAATTTCACTAAGTCTGGGACTCACCTATGAGACTGATATATGAATCATACATATGATGACGACCATCCTAGTGAACTAGAAAAAGGGTACTCAGACATGATTTTTAGAAAATATTTTCCTCCTACCTACGATTGCCATCTATAACCCATAGAACCAGACTTTAGCCCAAAAAAGTCCTTTCTCCCTATTCCAAGATTTTAGGTGTTACAATATCTCCTCCTTGGGAACATTCATCCTAGAATGTGACTTAAGGCAACATAAGGAGGGTTAGGGAGGAGATCTAATAGCCCAACAAGAATGCAACTTCATCAACAACGCATAACCAATGAGGAACATCAACTCCAAGCTAAAACATATTTAAAACATCATTTTATAAGGCATGCATGCAAATCATACTCAAATGAACATAATTATGAAGAAATTCATGAAGTTTATCCATTTTCACAAAAATCAAGTTTTCATGATTATTCATACATGGGGAAACAGGAGAACTACTAAGAAACATGACATCAAAAGGATGAAACTTGAGGAGCTAAATACCTCTGGCTAGAATATGATCAGAGGAAAAGAGATGGGGTTACTCAGACATCATATCGACCTCGGCCTCCCAAGTAGAACCCTAAACTCTTTGATTCCTCTATAAGACCTTAATGGATGCAACTTCCTTATTCCTCAATTTCTTTACTTGTTGGTACAAAATCTGAATCAGAACTTCTTTAAAAGAAATATTCCCCTTTATACAAAGACTCTCCAATGGCTCAATAGATGTCAGATCACTAACACATTGCTTCAACAAAGAGACATGGAAAATATGATGCACCAATGCTAAGTTATTAGGCAAATCAAGTTCATAATCAACCTTACCAATACACATCAAAATTTGGTATAGGACTGTATAACGGGAACTAAGCATCTCTTTCTTTCCAAACCTCATTACACCCTTCATGAGTGCAATTTTCAAGTAGACTCAATCATCTACATAAAACTCAAGTTCCCTCCTTCTAAAATCAAAATAGGACTTTTGTTGACTTTGAGTTATTTTCAATATTTTTTAATAAGCTGAACTTTCTCCAATGCCTTATATACCAATTTGGGACCTATCAAAGCAACCTCACCTACTTCAAACAAACCTATGGGAGATCTACACCTTCTACCATAAAGAGCCTCAAATGGAGCCATACCAATGCTTGAATGATAACTATTATTGTAAGAAAACTCAATCAAAGGCAAATGAGCATCCCAATTACCTTTGAAGTCAATCACACAAGCTCTCAAAATTTCATCCAATGTTTGGGTGGTACGCTATATCCTCTCATCGGTTTAAGAATGAGAGCTTGTACTAAGCTTAACACGAGTACTGTCACACCCCGAGGCTAACCCCTGGACGCGGACACGAAACCTAGGATCACAAGTGACCCCAAGTTAACCCTGTTGGCATATCATAAGCATACTAAATAAACTGAAGTAAATAAATATTGTGCGGAAGCTAAACCATCATGCAAACTGAAATGATGGGGAATACCTATATACTATCTAAATAAATAAAGACTGAGAGTTTAACAACAACTGCAAAGTCAAACTCAAATACTAAAGTTGAAACTAACTGTGTCTGAAATAAGCCTCTAGCTGACTAGAAGTGTTGGGACATGCCCCAGCTAAATCTAGCAAAAACTGAAACTAAAGCCTAAAATAGAAAATATAATCATGTCAATCATCCTCAAAGAATGAGGACTCACCACTGATGCTGCTGAACTGGAGATTGGGAACCGATCTATGCATGATCTGGAAGCTGAGGACCTGAATCTATATCACAAGAAGATGTAGCGTAGAGTATGCGTCAGTACTTGAAAGGTACTGAGAATGCAGGATAGAATATAGCTGAACAAAGCATATAACCAAGCAATAAGATAAGATAAGCACGATGCTATATTGAATATAAAATGTCTCAATGCAATGACCAAGTTTATAACATGTTGAGACTGAAATCTGACTATAACTGATAACATGGTCAATGCAATAGAATTTGACTGTAAGGGAGCTACTAATAATCGATATAAAACCACATGAGCTAAATGTGGAGTCTGATGTATACGTCCCATCGAGAGGACCCAATATACCCTGCCAGAGGTATAGTGGCAAGACTGGCCTGATCACTAAATTGATGCCCACAGAGGGAACATACAACCTACGGGGTATGTAGTTCTAGGACTTGAGGGTGACTGACCCTAGTCCACTCGGTATTAAGCTACTCCCAATTGATTATGAAATTAACAATTTATGATCTGAATTTTTGTAATACTAGATAGCTCAAAATACTGACATGCTAACTGAAAATGCAACATTTTTGTACTAGTAATGAGGCAGTCAAATCTGAGGCATGTATAACTGATATAACTAACCTGGCAGGTGTAATTCATGAACTAAAAGAACTACATATCTAGGGTTCTAAATTTATGAAAGAATCTACGCAAAATAATACAAATATCATGATAATCTGATTAGGAACATGAAGTAGCTAATTCATAATAATATGCTGAAATTCTTGAAACCCTAGGTAGATAATTAGAAGAAATCAAGAATCTGACTGAATTCTAGGGACCTAATAGGTGAAAGGAACCCACTAGTGAAATCCCACAAACCTAGTAATGAATTCCACGGAGAAATCTTTTGATTTCGGGGCTAAAACTGATGAAAATCTGCTGTGTTCTTGGACTAGGGCTTGGTCGACTCTTTCTCCTTCTTTTCGTTCAACTTGGATGAATTTTGGAGAATGAGTTGACTAGGGTAAGTTCTAATTATTTTACTAGGCTAAAATTGACAAAACCCACGTAGTATAGGGGTTAAACGACATAGTTTAGGGGTCCAACGCATAAGAAAAAGACCAAACAACCCCTGACTTAAAAATTGTTGGGGCCACCGACGGAACTGACCAACGGATAGTGGATGAACCATCGGTCTGTGCTGGTTAACTACTGATGGGGTTTTGGGACTAAGTTATGGGGCCTCGATCCACGGTCCGTGGTCTGACCTATGGTCTGTGCGTCCGGCCATGGGTCGACACTTAGCTGTTTTTCCTTAGCTAATTTTGGGAAGGGCTGCAGGTGGTGAACCACGGACTACCAGAACGGACCGTGGGTCACCCTACGGTCCGTGGGTGGCAACCGTGGGTGGCAACCGTGGGTTGCACCTGCAACTTCTAGAAATCTTCTGGTTGGTTTGTTTTCGGATATGGAGTGTTACATTATTTCCTCCTTGGGAACATTCGTCCTCGAATGAAGACTAAACTGGCTGAACATGGAGGGAAAGAGCTGCAAACCGTACCGGTAAAAACTTGAAACTAATTTCTGACTGAACTAAGTTCCAAGAAAATGCAAATATGCTGAAAATGTAAGTACAAACTGAAGGAACGTGATACTAAGACTGAAGCTATGCATGAATGACTGAAAAACTGAAAAGGAACTATTACCTCAAGCTCGAGTGGAATCAGAAGGAAAGAGATAAGGATACTTGGCCTTCATGGCTGCTTCTACTTCCCAAGTAGCTCCCTCTACGGACTAACTCCTCCACAAAACCTTAACTGAAACGACTTCTTTGTTTCTCAACCTTCTGTAACACCCCTCAAAATGAAGTAGAACAAAGTAGAGCCTCACATGGGTTTTATGCATTAATAACTTGTTAAATTAATGAAGAATAGCCTTTTTAGTCAATTTTAAAGAGTTTGGAAGTCAAATGTCAAGGGACAACCAAGACGTTCGGAAACTAGTCTTTTACATGTTGGTGTGTTCTAGTATGTTTCTCATGTTTTTATGTGTTATTTGGAGTCTAAAATCAGTAGAGGTGACCCTAGTGTCTTGATAAATGTTTTTAGGGTCAAAACATTCGGGTACGACTCCCCGGGACCACCCTAAGGGTCCCCGAGGAGGACCCCAACCCTTGGCCAAACAAGTTGCCAAGGCAGCTTGAAGTTGTTCATGGAGGGAGTGGCTCTGCGTCGCGGACCTGCTCTACCAATGGCCAAAAGGTGGCTCCGCGTCGCGGAGACACCGCAAACTCTACTGTCTCGAAATTTAATTTCTAGAAACTTGTGGGATCACCCCTACGTCGCGGACTTGTTTCCCGACGAAATCTGCGAAAATAAAACTCAAGTTTGACTTGTTTAAATGGTCCAACTAAGTGAGGGGTAGTTTGGGTACTTTGGGGAATTATTATAAACGATTATTCTACCTATTTTAGGGTATTTTAAGTTAGTTAAAAACCCCAAGACCAATAATTAGACCTCATTATCAATTGAACCTTCCCTCTCAAATAAATTCTCTCTATAGAACTCCATGGAAGACATTGATGAAGCTTCAAGCTAGGGGATGGGTTCCTACTAATTTCTCCTTCAAATTCCTAATGAAATTAATCACAAAGGTATGTGGATTTTATCTTTGATTCTCCTTTCAATCAAAGAGTCAAATCAAAGTGATTTCAATGTTTTTCAAAAACACTAAAAACCCCAATTTCAATTCTAAGCTTGGGTTCTTGCATGAAAGTATTTCAAATGATGATTTATGTTAATATTG
>JAJOOR010037158.1:0-18184 GCA_036250505.1 Solanum acaule | reverse complement strand
AGACCCTCGAAAAAGGCTTCACTTGGAAATTTCGGATTTTGATACGGTTGCTCTAAAATTTGGGTTAGACCCATTTCCCACTCAATTTGACCCCCTAAACAAGAATATGAAGTCGGATTTTCAAAAAATGAAACGGATTTTTTTTTATAGCTAAACAAGTTTTCAGTAACTTCCGAAGCACATTTTTAAGAACTTTTTGGGTCATTTCACTTCCGCTTTGTTCCGGATGCGGGCAAGCATATCCTCTGTCTGAAAGTTTCCAGGATCAGACTTTTGTTCTTTAGGATTTTGACGTTCATGAGGAGGCACGTAGTGATCCTTATCATCATCTCTATCCCTCTAGTTTGCACCACGATCACACCATTATCGATATCGATCTCTCAGACAATCATCACGATCTCTATTCCAACCTTGATTCATGGCTGGCCTTGGGTAGTTAGAACGAGAACCCCCTGCTTGGTTTGATAAGAATTATACCTCTTCCTTGTACATTGCCTCAGATTCTAAGTCATCTAGTTTCACACAACTAATCGCACCAACCTCATTCATAGCTTTATAACCACTACCTATGACATGTCTTTTCAGCAAGTCCATTTGGGTCATTATCTTGACCATATTCTCATAGAGTTCTTAGTTCTTGTCCAATTGTTCCTTGGTCAGCCCAAGATTCAAAGGAGACACATAATCCTCCCTTGTGTACCACACAAAATTAATTTTGATCATCTCATCAAGCAACATAAACGCTATGTCATATGGTTGTCTCATGATTCCACCTTGAATGAGTTGGTCAGCGACACCTTTGTTGACAGTGTCAAGACTCTGGTAAAAGTATTGCAATAGCAAATTTTCTAGTAACCCATGAGTCGGACATTGGAGAACCAACTTTTGGAACATCAACCACGTTTCATGGATTGGCTAACCATCAATCCACTTGAAGTTCTAAATATTATCCCTCAACTTAACCATCTTCGAGGGAGGGAAAAATCTTTCATAAAACAATTTCGTAAGCTCCTCCCAAGAAGTAATAGATTCTCTTAGTATTTCGGTCAACCTCTTCGTTTCTTCCCCGATTAAAGAAAAGGGAAACAAATGGAGTCGGACCGACTCTTTAGTGATGTTCTTGAAGGAAAACGGTCCACACACAACCAAAAAATTGTGGATATTGTCATGAGAGACTTTATGAGCAAGTCACCCAAAGAGACCTTTCATTTGCAACAACTGCAACATCATGCTAGTCAGATGAAACAGTGCATTACCCACAGTTGGAGGCAATGAAATAACTGACATCATGCAAGTTCTGATGTCATCATTGTTCCCAAGTTGACTTGCATTGCTCCCGTTCACAGTCATATCTTTACCTGTTTAGAGCAATCAACAAAAACACAAATAAGAAAATCCCACTATAAAAAAAGTAGTTCACAACACTTCAATAAAAGAATTCTAAATACCATTCCCCGGCAGCAACACCATTTTTGATAACGCTCAACTATACTTCTTTTGATTTAATGTGTAGGTGGTCGCAAAAAAGTATAACCCAACGATGAGTTGGGGTCGATCCCACAAGGACTGATATGGTAAAGAATTCAATTATGAAGTGAAGAGGTGTTATAATCTTTTTAGGAGTAAGAAACTACGCAACATAAACTAAATCAACAAATTTTAGTGATAACTATCAAATGAGGGGGATTTAGTAACCAATTGTTAACAAGGAACAATTAACACGAGAATTAAACGATTAGAGAGAGGACCTTAGGAATATGATCAATCAAATACTAATTTCGCTTAATGGGTAATTATTAATTTCTTTATGTTTTTTAATCACAATGGGTAGGCTAGGTTTTGAAGACAATAGCTATCTCTTGATCCGCTATCATGTTTTAAATTAGTTCTCTCGAACCGCAATAAGCTTAACAATACAAAACAATCCAATTCTTTAATTAAACGCACTTTCTCAAGCTGGATTGTAAAGACGCAATTAAACCCACTTTCTCAAGCTGGATTTTAAAGACGCAATCACAACTATCAATCATTCATTCCACTATAAGCATCTTTCTTAATCAAGCATATAGATCTAAGCTAGAATAGAATTTGCAACTTCAATTCATCAATGGAAACAAGAATAAATAATTAAACTCATTTCAAAACAACATTAAATTTAGCAGTTAACAATATCCATAAGCTAATTAATGCATTCAAGTACATAATCACACCCCTAAGGTAAGGTGTTTTAGCCACACATAGAGAAAAGCAAGAAATTGTTTTCAAAAATATTATCCATCTGAATTATTCAACAATCTCCAATGCTCAAAACCAAAATTAAGACTAGAATCCAAATGATTTCCAAGAGTGTTCAATAATGTAAAAGTATTAGAAGCTCTCAAAACTGTCTAAATCTCTATGCCAACTCTAACCCTATTTTCAAAAATCAATTTATATGTTTCCAAAAACTTCCCAAAAACTCGACACGGAGTCTACTCGGCGAAGTTAGTCGGAATCACTGATCGACTCGTTGATCTGTCAAGTTGCACTTATTCTCGCCTTTTTGCTTGGCTCCTACATCCCATTTTTCTAGAAGATTAGGCGAGCTGGATTATGATCACCGATCCATTCGGCGCATCGCCGAATCATCTTTTGCTCGCCAAGTTGGCTTGCTACATGGGCTATTTTGCTGGAATATTTGGCAAGCTGGAGGCTTACTCAATAAGTCACCGAGTGGCTTTTGCGAGCTCCAACTTCTCTTTTCTTTAGTTTTTCTAACTTTTTTCACTCCTTTGCACATCGTAATGTCCTTGACTTGTTCTTAACTATTCTTTGCTACATAGAAACACATTAACATCAGTTATGAGCACAAAATAGGCATTGAGGACACTAATTCGTTGAATAATGAGCTCTAAATGAGTCGAAATTCTCATTTCATCAACCGTAGGAAGACCAACGGACTGTACATGAGATTCGTCAAAAAAGGGTAATATTTAATGTTCCAGTACTTAACGTACGGATCACCAGGACGGTCCATAAGTGGACCTACAAACCGTAGGTCTGAGCCGTAGGTCGAGTCGACATCTAATTTTAAGAAGGGCTTTAGGGTATTTTCCTAATTATTTACGTGATTGTTCTAGAGTTTGACGTGAGGGTTTGAATCACAAAATGACTTCCCGTACTTAGAGTGAAGGGTTTAGGGGTTAAACGTCAAGGTACAAATTCCTAAGGACCCACCAAGGGTCCTTGAAGAGGACACTAGCAAAACCCAAAATCTGCCCTAAGGCAGTGACCCACGATGGGGACTCACGCTTCGTGGGTCCACCCACACCCCGTGGGGGAGGGTCATGGGTAAAGACCTGCAACCATGCTCCAGTACTGCACCCACGAAGGACCAGCATGGCCCGTGGGTCCACCAACGGCCTGTGGGTCGGGGTCTTGTGGGTGAGGCAGCTTGGTCTCTTAAGGTGTTTAAGTTATGGGTTAGGGAATATTCTAGAATTAGTTAGTTATTGAGTAGGGTCATTTTATTAATAATTAGAATACCTATATAAAGCTAATAGACCCTTAATAAAGTGATTCCAAATCATTATTTCAACTCATGCAAAACAAACCTAATTCCTTCCAAGAAATCCTCTCTCTAGAAAGTGAAGAAGAAGAAGAAGGGTTCAAGCTAGGTCAAGTCTCCAATTTTCCAAGCTTTGCATCCAAGGTATGTTAGCTTATTCATCCATGGATACTTCCATCCATGGAGTCCCTTAGGATTCCCTAAATTAATGAAGAAAATCCCCAATTCTATCTAGGGTTTCTTCAATGTTGTGGGTTTAGTTGAGTATGATTCCAATTGACTGGATAATACTTGTTTAGGATTGATTTAGTATTGAATCATTATATGATGATGATATTACATGTTTTTCATGGTTAACCCCTAGTCTAATTGAGGAAATTGAAGAATGTGGGTTTATGCCTTGTGAAGTGAAATTGAAGGTTGATATGTGATCTTCAAGAATTGATGTTATGTATAGTAATTATTATAGAATAGAAGTATGTAAACATGAATCAAACTAGGTAAAGGTATATATGATGGATCATGACTAGTAATGATTGATATTGAGCCTTTATGGTGAAATATGGTTAGAATTGCTTAATGATGAAGCTTGTGGCTATACTGTCTTGTGATCTAGGTATGTATGATGATTGTAGGAAGTAAAGCTTTGAGAGTAGGGCTTGTAGTCATGAATAATGATCACTAGGGCTTTAAGAGTAAAGCTAATATGATGAACTATGAATGCTAAGGCTTTGAGAGTAAAAACTATATGAGAATAGAAGGCTAATGAATAGAATTGTGATGAAAGATCTTTACCTACCTAATCCACCTTATGAATCATAGATGGTAGGAAGTGATAGCATCATTTGAGTTATGATGGAATCCATGTCAAATATAGTAATTCTAGATATGTTGATTTGATATGAGCTTTGACCCTTAAGAGGGCAAGATAAGATATGATGCATGTTTTATGAATATGCTTGTGAACACTTTGAGAGTGAAGTGATTAAGATTATGATTATAACCTAGATGTTGTGATTGTTGTATTGTATTGAGTGTTAAGACATTCTCCCATGAACATGGCATTGTATATCAGATGGAAGCTTCTACCCTAGTTTAGTCCGGCTTCCAAAATGGGTCCCTTATACACTAGTTGAGTCCGGGTTCCCAAAATGTATCTCATGAGATGGAGAAATTGTACCTTAGTGGAGTCTGGGTTTCTAGTAGCAATCTCCTAGATTATCTCACATATAATGATTCTAGGTTTAAAGGTTTGTCACATAAAATGAATCTAAGTCCAAGGACTATGAAATGTGCGGTGAATTCCCTTATTCCTAATTAGTTAGACACAAGGTGATTACCCATGTCATGATATGTGGAGTATGAGGTGATTACCCTTTATGTATGTATGACTCCCAAGGCAAGCAGTGATTACCCATTAGCCTTTATGATGATCATGGAGGCGATTACCTATAATCCTTGAGTGATGATGTGGATGAGAATACCTACATTACACCTTAAAATGGATATGGAGGCGAATACCTATATCTTATTAACAAAATGGGAACATGGAGGCAAATACCTATGATTTCCTTAAAATGAACATAGAGGCAAATGCCTATGATTCCATGATATGTATGACTTGAGCTGATTTCCCTTGTCCCTCATGATTCCATGATATGAATGACTTGTGGTGACTCCCCTTGTCCTTTATGATGAGCTAAACATGCGATCAAAGAGATGATTAATATGCATGAAAGCCTAAAGGAGTACTTAGTATGGGTAGGATTATGGGGTCTTATCCATACATTGCACATGTATGACTTGAAGCTAATTATGAAGTGTTTCTTATATGTTGTATGATTAGATTGGATTTTTGCTATAGTTGCCCTCCTTTCTATGTGGACTAAAGGTGATAGATTCCCTTGTCTATGATGTTTAATCTAAGGATAAGACCATGAGATGGTGAGTGTGATTATGATGGCCAAAGGGGATACTTAGCATGGATGGGATTATGGGATCTTATCCATTTATTGCACAAATATACTTGGAGGTTACTTATGAAATGGTTCTCTTGTGGTATGATGGTCTAAGTATGGACTATGTATATGAGTTATGCTTTATGGTGACTAATGCTTACATTATGTTGACGTTGGAAATTATACTATGATTATGTTATTGTCTTTTATGCTTATGCTTCATGTTGATTAATCATTATGATGTGCTAGCTAATATATTTAGTACATTTTGTACTAACACATACTTTTGTCTACATTCTTATCAAATGTAGGGTTTGATGGTATTGAGTTCCATTTTGGAGGCTAGGTTTCTAGTAAGCAAAGGAGTTGAAGACTTGGTGAGTCCTCATAGCATCGATGATTGATCACCTTTCCTTTATGTCTTTCTTTTATGTTTAGACTTTTGTATGGGCTGCATCCCAAAGTTTTATTCAAGTCAAGTTTAGATGGTTTGAGACAAAGTGTAATAAGACTTCCGCTTGCTTTTATTAAAGACTTCGATGGTATGGAAAAAGTTTTAAAATTTCTGCATCTTTTCTATTATCTTATGTTATGATATGCTAAGGGCTTGTATGAGATCCCTTTGAGGTCATGTACGCCATGTTACATCTAGGGTGTACCCCTGGCTTGTGACAGAATACTATGTTGTTTTACCTTCTATCATAGGCCCTATAAAACGTTTTAAATCCCGAAATTACCTAATTCTCCTAAATTTTCAAAATTTAATCCCTAATAATTCTCTCTCTAAAGCTTGAGGAAGAGTTCCAAGGTTTCAAGTTCAAGTCACCAAATTAACCATTAATTGTGAGCTTTTGGTGTCAAGTTATGATGGTATTCACTTATGGAGTCTTTTCCTCCATAGGGTTCCTATATTCTCAAATTTTACAAGTTAGAATCTCCAATTGAAGTTAGGGTTTTATTTAATCTCATGGGTTCTTTTCAATTATGATCTAATTGATTGTTTTATTTCTTTTTATACATGAATTGAGATAATTACGTGTTTATAAATTGAAGAGAAATGATGTAAAATGACATTTGAAATTGTCCTGAATTTTCAAAAAGGCACCTAAAGTTTGCAGGAAACTATTTCTAATCACAATAAATTAACACTTTTGACCTATTTTCACAACAACTGTATTCTCAAATTTGATACGCGCGTGGAGGAGCAAAAATATACCCTCGAACCAGTAAAAATTTCACATGGCACTGACAATTTGAATTTTCTTCTTTATTAAAAGACCCACTTCCCATCATCTCCAAAACCTCTATTGATAGATATTGAAGAGCTTTCCATCTACAACAAATAAAAAATCTCCATCCTCAATGAAAATTTCATCTAGCTTTACTAGCTTCAATATCTTGTTTTTTTTAAATTTTATTTTAAATGATTGTGATCAACTAATTTGTGAATGGTGAAAGTGGAGTTGCAAACAAATGAATAATAGACAACATAAGAAGAAAATAACAAAAAATCACTACAAAGATGATTTTTTCAAAAAATCACTACTATATGAAAAGAACATTTTTTAAACCAAAATTTTCATTCAAATCAAGAAGCAATTAACATGTGAGTCTTCACTTCTTCATTTTGACTCCATAATTCAATAAATTATCACCGCAATTTTTTTTTATTGTAACTATTAAAATGCTTTATGGTTTTGATCATCAAAGAGAGAGAGAGAGAGTAGAGTGAAGATCTGAAAGAGGTTTGGGGTTTAATGGAGCGGGTCAGGATTAAAATGTGAATGGGTCAAGATTTTATTTAATAATTACTAAATGGGTTGGAAAAACATGCAATTATATTTTTAATTGGGGTGAGACTCATGCTCAGACATTAAGAATGCAGATTGTGTTGAAGGTTTTTATTTATTGTGATTTAGAAAAGTTTTGTGGGGTCATAGGACCCCCGAAAAGTTAAGGTGTCTTTCTGAAAATTAAGGACAATTTCAGGTGCTACTTTATGTCTTCTCTCTAGAGCAATTCAATTGAACCCATGCATGATCTATGATTTCTAGATTTTGATCATATGATGAAGTTTTTGAATAATGAAAGATGAATTTATGAAGACATGCATGTTCTTTATGAAAGTGATGAAAATGATTTAAGGTTTCTTTGAGAGTAAAGCAGTGATGTGTTGTTATTGTAAAAGGATTTCTCACATACTACTTATAACATGATTGTGAAAGAATTTTCTAAAATGTAGGATTCATAGGGTTGAAAGGTTTTCTCAACTAAAACTTTGAATCAAGAATTAGGAGCTATTCTAATGAACTCTATCTTGGATTGGCTACTTGATATGCCCTTCCATGGATGATAAGACAAGCGACGATTACCCATGTCCCATAATGAAAACACAAGTTAAGATTAATGACTATTACATGGGATTTATGCTGAGCACTGAGTGGGCAAGTGGTGAATACCCATGTCCCATAACTATGTGCCACCATAGGTTGTCTTAGATAGACATTAGCAAGTGGATCCACCTAAGCTAGAAGGTTATGGTTCTTACCTTGGCAAGTAAGGACATCTCTTTTCGGTGAGGGATAGACATTGGATTCCATGTTATAGCTCAAGTGGTCTATGTCGGTTAAAGGTAAATCTACCACAATAAGGAATTAAGGTTACTTTCTAGAAGAATCTCAAATGTCTTTAATGATGTTTAGCTTGCTTTGACCATGATTACGACTTATGTTTTCTAATATGTTATTGTATGATTTAGCTTGATCATTGCATGTCATGTGCAGTTACTTTTAGCATGATTTCGTAACTCTTATGCATTGCAATCATACTTGGTACATTTCATGTACTAACACATACTTTTACCTACATTGTTTCACTAACGTAGGGTCCGAAGCAGCTACCTCCCATACTCGTTTCTAGTGATCTCATATAGATATTGAAGATTTATGAGTCCTCATGTTCCAAGGACCGAGGATCTTTTATTGCTTTCATGCGTTTTCTTTTCAGATGTTGTATGTGATGTATGGGTTACATCTCAATCACTCCTTTGATGTAATAGATTGTTTTGTGTAATACCTCAGAAATAAGAAGTCTAGAAAGGGAGCCAAGTGGAAGGTCAGGAGCCATGACTGAGCCATGGCACCCTTCATGGAGCCCCAGACGTGCCGTGAAGGGCACCACAACTCGTGGATGCCTTCTAGTGTTTGGCCAAGAGAGGATTCCCTTGCACGAGCACTTAGTCAGCTTGTGTTGAGCCATACAACTTGTAGTGATGGTCTTGATAGGGAGGCAGAACCCGCCTCTAGGCTAGCCTGTTCCCACGAGCACCTAGACGGCTCGTGAAGGGCTAGACAACCCGTGAAGGTGGGCGTGTTGTGGGGGGAAGGACTTGCCTAGCCACTAGTCGAGGGACCACGACTTCCTAGACGGCTTGTGAACCCCTAAACGGCTCGTGAAGCCCTCCATTTTGGGGCTCACGTTAGCTGTAAGTCAGGGTCAGTTGGGTCTTTTCCTAATTATTTTAATTGATACTACGTCATTTTGACCTTACTTATAAGCCCTATATAAGTGATTTTAACCCCAAAATTACCCATTCAAGTCATTCTCTCAAATTTCCAAAAAAAGAAGAACAAGTCTTCCTCTCAAACTATGTCACGACCCAGGGGTAACCCTAGATGTAACATGGCGTATAGAACCCCCGAATGACTCTATAGAAGCTACTTAGCATATCATAACATAAGCAATAGAAGAATAAGAGTAAAAACAACTTTCAAGTCCAAGTCTAAATTCCATTCAAAGCAGAAACAGAAGTCTAGACTCTAAGTCTCAACATAGCTATCTATTACAATAGTTGAAATGAAAGGGACACAACCCATACAACATAGTCCAAAAGAAAATACTAGAAATAAAACTACAAGTGAAACCTCTATCCTCGAATCTTTGAGGACTCACCACAAGCTAGGAGAATGATAAAAGTCCAAGATTAGCCACAATGATGATCGCCTTGAGAACCTGACCCTACACTTAAGGAAAATGTAGGAAAAGCATGGGTTAGTACAAAAATGCACTAAGTATGACAGCCATGCATAAAATCAAGAAAACATGCTAAAAGGGGACATTTTATTTGAAGGTATGCCATTTACCAAGTTTGAAACTCATCATGAATATATTGGAAAACCATAAGTCATAAACCATATTCCATACATAGATCATCATATCATAGGAGAGACATACCATAAGTACCCTCAAAGCCTACTTGTGCAATGCATGAATAAGATCCCATAATCCCACCCATACTAAGTAAAGCTCCTTGAGTAGCCATAGTTCATAAAATCATATTCTCGTTCATAGTATCATAGTGGGGATAAGACTTAACTAACATAGACCATGTGTGCTTATCATGGAGTCTGGTGTCTATCCCACATCGAAAAGGGGTTGTCCTACTTGCCTAAGGTAGGAACATACTCTTAACATAGGTGGATCCACTAGCAAAATACCTATGACTGCACATAGTTTATGGGACAAGGGGATTGTTACTAGAAACCCGGCCTCTACTATCGTGAGGGCTTCCATCCCAAGAGATTTGCTCCTAGAAACCCGACCTCTACTATCGTGAGAGCTTCCATCTCATATCAATATCCACTCGGTGCTAAGTATTGATTCGCACGGGGTTCATAGTAAGTCTTGACTTAAGTCTATACTCATGGAAGAATGTGTTGACACTCAATCCAACATAATTCATAAGATAGCTCCTAGATTCAATAGGTGAGAATAGCCTTCCAAACCATAGAATCATCATATTGTGAGGAAAACCTTTCACATCATATCATATTCATACATAGGTTTGTAGATGAGGATAGCCTTTCAACAACACAGACAAGATCATAATCATAATCACTTCACTCTCAAAGTGTTCATAAAGCATATACATAAATCTCATAATCATGCATAATTCTCATACTTTGCCCTTCAAGGACCATAGATCATATTCTATCAACACATCTAAAATCATCACATTAGACATGGACGATAACATAATTCAAGTAATTCAATTACTACATGCATAATTATATCATATTCTTCTTGCATCTATCAATACCAACACTTTGAGATCCAAATTGGGAAAATAGGGGAATTCATGGATTCTTGGGGATTCCAACATAAAACCATATAAAACCATCAATTTATCCATAATAAAACATAATTCAATCATTAAACACGAATTTGAAAGGAATCTATGAGAGTGAAGTCAAACCCTAACTTTTGGGGAAAAAATAGTTTTGAAATTGAATTTGGAGGGACTCCATGGATGAATTCGATCCATGGATGAAGAACTACCATACCTTGGCTATGAATTCCCACAAATTGAGTAGAAAATCCTTTCTCTTTGAAACCCTAGGCGCCAACTTCCTTCATCTTCTTCCTCGAGTTTTAGAGAGTGAATTTTTGGAGAGGATGAACTCTTTTGGAGATTTAGAAATAATGATTTGGATGAGTTAGTTTAGGGGTCTAAAAGCCTTTTATAGGTGTTTAAAAATAGGCTAAAACGACATCACTTGATATTAATTAAAAACGGAATACCCTAAAGTGCCCCTAACTAATCCCTAAAAATCACTGTGCAGGTCACCTCCCATGGTCACCTACCCACGGGCCGTGGATGGACCCACGTGGTGTGCTGGTGAACCGTGGCGAGGTTCCTACAGCTCACATCTAGGGCCCCTGACCCACGACCTCCACCCACGAGGCGTGGGTCCATTTCGTGGGTCATTGCTTTTTGGGCAGTTTTGCTAGGGTCCTCCTCAAGGACCCATGGTTGGTCCTTGGCGAGCTGTATCTTGACGTTCTAACCCAAAAATATTTATTTTAAGTACGGGAAGTTATTAACTACTCTAACCCTTACGGCAAGCTCTAGTCTAGCCTACTAGTTTCCAAGGTGTTACATTATCTCCCTCTTGGGAAGATTCATCCTTGAATGACGATCTAGACACCTTATGGAATTAAAGACTCAAGACTAGCGGCCCATCACTCATGAAACATAAAAATAATGCACAATTCTAAGGAGGAAACTTCAACTCCATCTCAAACATAGTCAATGCATCACAAGGAAGTAGGAACTACATCTATCAACCCATTATGCATGAAAACTCAACATTTTTCATAATCGTAGGAGGAACTACCTTCTCCAACTAAAAACATGCTCAACACAATATCATGGACCCAATATGCAATATACTTTCGAAAGCATACTAAAGCATGTTCATCTATTCATCTCATGAAGTCAAATATGCAACTCATACTAAATGCACAACAACATGAGGAACATATAAATCATGAAAACTCATTTTCTTACTAAACATGAATTTCATCAAGAACATGCATAACATAAGGAAATCATGGAAAAACTCATATAGCACACATGACTCCCAAAACACTAAAACTCAAGAGGAACTACTTACCTCAAGCTTGAATAGGAGTAGAGGGAAATAGATGAGGATATCGGGACTTCATATCGGCCTGGCCTCCCAAGTAGTACCCTCAACTAAATGATTTCTCTATAAAACTTTCACAGAAGCTATTTCCTTATTTCTCAACCTTTTAACTTGCCGGTCTAGGATTTCTACCAGAACTTCCTCATATGAAAGACTTTTGTCAACTCCCAACCCTCCTAGGGGAATAATGGATGCCGAATCTCCAATACACTTCTTGAGAATAGAAACATGAAATACCGGATGTACCGGGATCAACTCATAGGAAACTTTACCAACTTGTTTCAAAATTTGGTATGGACCTACATACCGGGGACAAAGTTTTCCCTTCTTGCCAAACCTCATCACACCTTTCATAGGTGAGATTTTCAAATAGACCCAATCATTAACTTCAAATTCTAGATCCCTTCTTCTAACATCGACATAAGACTTTTGTCTACTTTGAGCCGTTCTCAACCTCTCTCTAATAAGCCGAACTTTCTCAATGGCTTCATAAACTAGTTCGGGGCCAATTAGAGAAATTTAACCTACTTCAAACCAACCAACCGGAGACCTACATCTCTTACCACACAAGGGTTCAAAAGAGCCATACCGATACTTGAGTGATAGAATTTATTGTAGGCAAACTCTATTAATGGCAAGTGGTCATCTCAATTACCCTTTAAGTCTATAACATATGCCCTTAACATATCTTCTAATGTTTGGATGGTACGCTCCGTTTGCCCATCGATTTCGGGATGAAAGGTCGTGCTAAGCTTAACCTTAGTACCAAGCCCTTTTTGAAATGACTTCCAAAAGTAAGAGGTAAATTGAGGACCCCGATCTGAATAATAGTTAAGGGAACCGCATGCAACTACACTATATCTCTTATATACAACTTGGCATATTCTTCTGCCGAAAAAGAAACCTTGATGGGAATAAAGTGGGCTGATTTTGTCATCCGATCAATAATGACCCAAATAGAATCATGTTGCCTTCGGGTGCGAGGCAAACCCACAATAAAATCCACATTCATCTCTTTCCACTTCCAAGTGGGAATTTGTATATCTTGGGATTAGCCTCCCAGCCTATGATGCTCAACCTTAACTTGTTGACAATTCAGACATTTGGCCACAAATCCTACAATATCTTTCTTCATCACCAATAGACTTCTCGTAGATCACGGTACATCTTGGTGGCTCCCAGATTAATAGAATACCGAGAACTATGAGTTTCCTCTAAAATTTGATCCTTTAAGTCATCTACATCCAAAACTCATAAACGATCTTGGTACCGAAGAACACCATCTCCCCTTTGGGAGAAAGCCTCAACTGACTTGTTGAGTACCGACTCTTTCATTTCTACCAAAATAGTATCAAGATTTTGCTTAGACTTCACATCCATCACAAAGAACAATTCGGAACCATTATGGACCATGACACCATCTTTTGTGGAATCCACTAGTTGAACAGCCAACCGGGCCAACCTATGAAAATCACGAACCAATTCTTTCTTACTATCCTCAACATGTACCACACTACCCATAGACAACCGACTAAGAGCATTGACTACCACATTGGCCTTGCCGGGGATGATAAAGAACTCTCATGTCATAATCCTTCAACAATTCTAACCACCTTCTTTGCCGAAGATTCAAGTCCTTTTGACTAAACACATATTGTAAGCTTTTGTGATCGGTAAACACGTCAACATGAACCCCATATAGATAATGCCTCCATATTTTTAAGGCAAAAACAACCGCCGCTAACTCGAGGTCATGGGTAGGATAACTCTTCTCATGGAATTTAAGTTGCTTTGAAGCATAGGCAATCACCTTACCATTTTGCATAAGCACACATCCCAACAAACTCTAGAGGCATCACAATACACCACAAAACCATCCGTACCTTCTGGTAAGGTCAACATCGGAGTGGTAGTAAGTCTATATTTCAACTTTTGGAAACTCTTCTCACAAGCTTCCGACCACACAAACTTAGCTTTCTTTTGAGTCAAAGCCGTCAAATGGGAAGAAATGGAGGAGAATCCGTCAACAAACCTTCTATAGTAATCGGCCAAACCGAAGAAGCTTCTAATATCTTTCGGTGATAGAGGTCTAGGCAGACTCTTTACTGCATCCGTATTCTTAGGATCTACCTTAATACCCTTACTTGACATAATATGACCAAGGAATTCTACTAATCTAAACAAAAATTCATACTTACTAAACTTTGCAAAAGGTTGATGGTCCTTAAGGACTTGCAATACAATTCTCAAATGGTCCACATGCTCATTCTCACTCCTTGAATAGATCAAAATATCATTGATAAACACAATCACAAGCATGTCAAGATATTGGCGGAATACTCTATTGATTAAGTCCATGAACATCGCCGGAGCATTAGTCAAACCAAAGGACATTACTAGAAACCCATAGTGACCATATATTGTTAGGAAAGCTGTCGTTGGAATACCAACCCCTCTCACCCTCCATTGGTGATAACCCGAACGAACATCAATCTTAGAGAAATAACTAGCCCCTTGAAGTTGGTCAAATAAGTCATCAATTCTTGGAAGGGGATACTTGCTCTTGATGGTCACCTTGTTCAATTGGCGATAATTGCTGTACATTCTAAAAGATCCATCCTTCTTTCTAATAAACAACACCGGATCACCCCATAGAGAGATACTCAGTTGGATAAAACCCTTATCTAATAGATCCTTCAACTGTTCTTTCAACTCTTTTTATTCGGCTGGAACCATTCTATGAGGAGGAATGGAGATAGGTTGCGTATCCGGAAGAAGGTCAATACCAAAATCTATTTCCCGCTCAGGAGGAATATCGGGAAAATCATCGGGAAAAACTTCCAGAAACTCATTAACTACCAGAATCGACTCTAGAGAAGGGGTTTCAGATTCAACATCCTTCACCCTAACTACTTGGTAAATAAACCCTTTGGAGATCATCTTTCTAGATTTAAGGTAAGAAACAAATTGACCTCTAGGCATAGAATTTCCCCACTTCCACTTTAAAATAGGCTCATTTGGAAATTAGAACCTAACCATCCGAGTCCTACAATCGATAGAGAGCTCTCAACCCGGGACTCATGTGGGACATATCTGTTCATGCATCCATTGCGGCGTGCAACACGGCCCTCAAAAATAAAATTCGTCACGGCGTGTGACATGTCTCTCAATAATAGAATCCGTCATGGCGTGCGACACTTCCCTCGAATCATAATATTTGTCGCGGTGCGCGACACGTCCCTCGAAATGTTACATCCTCTTTAGTTTCTTATTTTTTCTCAATTCACATAACCATGTCACAACCATGTATCAGAACCACTACAAATGACATGTTCACACAAATAACGAGGAGATGACCATTTTCATAACCATGCACAATTCACAACAATACAATCATGATACAACATCAAAAATGAATTAATAAGTCTTTCAAATCATTCTCAACATATCACTGACCAATAACTAATGGCATTGCCTTTTATTACCCCCTTTTTCATCATTAGAATTATTTAATATGGACAAGTCAATCCATCATAAGGTCCCATTAATCCCCAACCCATACCACAAGAAAATACACGATTCTATACACTTAACAAGGGTTGAGAAATTCACTGGCCTCAAATAAGTTAACTGTCCTCCGGGACTTGAGCCTTCTTTTTTCGTTGGGCTTCCAAATCAATTCAATCTATTCACATAAATAATTACAATAAGATCTTGAAGTTAACAACACTCATATTACTGTATGTCTAGCCTAGACCCAAAAACTCATCCACATCTATAATCAAGTTCCTAAGATTGGTGCCAATTAACATGTTATCTTCATATTTTCCAAATCTCAAGCCTAAGGTTAAGTCTTAATTCCTCTAAATAACATAATTTTATTTTAAGAACCCTAGACCTAAAACCCTAATTTATCAAATTATTGTGATAATTCTGTGCGGGAAGTGAAGGTTGTCAAACAATTCAGTAACCGAAGTCATTAACATTATCACTATACCATCACTATTACCCAAAGAGTGAATGTCATTATTATTTTAATATAGATTCCATGATGTCAATTCATACTAAATAGGACAAAAATAATCAAATTCACCTGTAATAAATGATAATTCCCTAACTTCAATTCACCATCATTCTAATAGAACAATTATGACATTGAAAATATACACGTTCAAAGTGGCTAACCTGAATCAATAAGAATTTGTTTCGAAGTCGCGACATGCTTGTGAAAATAATATTACAGCTTTTGTGCACCCTTAGAAATTGTTTTGAATTTATGAATCACATATAGTAACTCTCATTTATAATTAATTTGTTCTTGTACATGGCCAAGTGGTTTAAGGTGTTGAATAAACTATGGACTTGATCCATTAACCATTTACTAAAATTACCTATTTAAAACTTACCCGCTAATTAAATAACCGTGGTTAAATAAGTTATTCAAAATTCAAATTTAAATTTACGGAAAGGGTCTTTAATGAAAGAGTGGGGAGTAATTTTCAAAATGACCTAACAGGTAATTACATTATCCACCACTAAAAACCATATTCGTCCTCGAACATAAAGAAGGAGAAAGAAGAATAACTGACATTACCAAAAACTAGAGGTATGATCTGTTAGAGTTAGTATTCATCTCTCTAAGTGAGCTCCTCTTTAAGATCAGTCCATCACGATCAACTACTAAGAACTGAACCTTTCGAATCAAAATTTGGCTGATCTACAAATCTAGAGTGATTACTAAGTCATAGACAAACCCATAAACTGTCACAACCCAGGGGTACCCCCTAGATGTAACAAGGCACATAAAACCCCTAAAGGAACCATGTAAGCCACTTAGCATATCATAACATAAGCATAAAACAATAAAGAGTAAAAATGCATTTCAGTTCCAAAATTTTCTTAAAGGAAAGCGGAAATCTAGACTTATCTCAATATAGCCATCTATTACAATAGCGGAATCAAATAGGGTCACAACCCTTACAACTTAATCCGAAAGAAAATACAAGAAAAGAACTACAAAGATACAATCCATCCTCGAACCATGAGGACTCACCAACAAGAAAGGAGAATAGTCGAATCCAACCTTGAACCAAATGGAGATCACCTTAAGAACCGGACCCTACACTTTGGAAATATGTAGGAAAATATGGGTTAGTACAAAAATGCACTAAGTATGATAGACATGCATAAAATCATAAATACAAGCTACAAAGAACATTTTAGTTAAATGAATTCAATTTACTAAGTTAAAGCATCATTTTGAAGATAATGGAAAAAACATAAGCAATAAACATGCTCATTAGATAGATCATCATACCCTTGGAGAGACATACCATAAGTACCCTCAAAGTCTAATTGTGCAATGCATGAGTAAGATCCCATAATACTACCCATACTAAGTAAAGCTTCTTGAGTAGTCATAGTCCATAATTCATGTTCTTGTTCATACTATCATAGTGGGGATAAGCCTTAACCGACATAGACCATGTGAGCTTAACATGGAATCCGGTGTCTATCCCACACCGAAAAGGGGTTGTCCTACTTGCCTAAGGTAGAACCGTACTCTTAGCTTAGGTGGATCCACTAGCTAAAGACCTATGAGGGCACATAGTTTATGGGACAAGGGGATTGCTACTAGAAACCCGTCCTCTACTATCGTGAGTGCTTCCCTCCCAAGAGATTGTTCCTTGAAACACGGCCTTTACTATCTTGAAGGCTTCAATCTCATATCTATATCCACTCGGTGCTAAGCATTAATTCCCACGGAGTTCATATTAAGTCTGGACTTAACTTCGTACTCATGGAAGAATGTCTTGACACTCATTCTGTCACGACCCGAGAGCATCCCCAAGTCGTAACATGCGTATTCGACCTATCGGAGGTCTCATACAAGCCCTTAGCATTCATCACATTAGATATGTAAAATAGTGCGGAATTAAAAACTCTTTAAATAAAATCCCATAAGACTCAAAGGTCACTTTTGAAAACATCATTCAAAAGTACACAAGCGGAATACTAAGTCTCTTAGCCATCTTAGACATAAACGTGAAAACATACTAGGGACACGGCCCTTTACAATCAAAAGAAGTCTATTAAGTCTATTACAAGAACCTTATCATAAAACTAGAATAGAAAAGTCTTGTCCTCGACATATGAGGACATACCACAAGTTCTTGGAAGAACTTCAAGTT